>CABFVX010011474.1:0-10599 GCA_902151425.1 Timema shepardi | reverse complement strand
GTAGTATGAATTGATGCGATACATCCATTAACGTCCGTAGTGGGCGTGGTCCCATTGGAACATTATACATCGTAATGTTACAAATTTATAAATTATCATTTATTTCATATTGATCTCAAAACTTGAATTGCCTTATAATATTGTCACATGGGTAAATTTAATATTCTTACCAATACGAATGTTTTGTATAATTTTGTTTTCCCAGAAAAGGTAGATAATTGGTATGAAGCAGGTGTACAACTATTAAGTTGACTTAAGAGCGACAAAAAGATAAATATAATATCTCTTGAGATGACAAGATATCATTCTTCCCAAAAAATGTGTTTTTTCAATTTTCTACATAATAAAATATTGTATAACGACAATAATTTATCAATGCATCTCACTTTTCTTTCGAGTTATGAAGAAATTGAATTTGAACGAAGTGTAACTATGTTTAAGTTTACGCAAAGGGAAAGTGGGATTCAAAGCACAATCTCATGGACAACGGCAGTCAAGTCTATTGCGAGAGTGACATCTTCAGCTATTTGACCACGAGAAGGGTTACAGTTGTATTTAACTAATGCCTCCTTAAAGCTACACTTTTTACATAATATATGAATAGTTTTAAAGTCAAACAAACATTAAAATACTTGGATTTTTTTTTGTCATAATTTTAAGAAAAAACTTGATTGGTTGGATAAAAAAATATACAAAGGATAACACATTTTTGTTATAATTGTTAATAAAATACAATTTAAAACATGAATATATTACAATAGTATGTTTTATTATCAGTTTCATCTCAACTCTCAACACATCTTTTTAGGTTCGTTTTGAACTGGAACATATCTCAACGATAGTTTAAAAAATAAAATATATGCTGTATGGGATGTGTTTTAAGAAGATTCTTAGTACTAGAATAACTGTCATATCATCAGCAACAAACACCAAAAAAATGTATAAAATGGGTTTTATGTACATTTTGCTAGAAGCCACAGTAATTGAAGGTTTTGTGTGCAAAAAGCAGTTGAAATGAAATTGATACAGCCTACATTGTTGGTTGTGTGATCATTTAAATAATCCTCCTGAGTCACAGGTGGCTGTGATATCTGATAGCCTGTGATAAATACTAATCACTTATGTGTGGCTGACGATTTACACATGTCCATAACAGACTTAGCGTTAAAACTAGTGAAGAATGACCTTGAGCATGGAACAAATCCTGAATAACTCGGTAGTAGAGCATTGGCACACTAAACCAAAGGTTCCAGGTTTAATTACAGTGTTCAGGAGTAATTTTTCAACTAATTTAGATTAATTGAATTGTGGTCTCCTTCATGCGGACATTCCTGTAGTTACAATGATTTGATATTCACTCTTGTATCAGAGCGGAATGCTGGTGACAAGGAGATTGGGCTTTTAACCCCGGTCGGGTGTCCCGACGTTATTTCCTCCACCTCCCGTACACCTGAACCAATAATTTAAATATGTGTAGAGCCTGAACTGGTAATAAGATTCAATTATATCTGTTGGGGTTTAATTCAATTATATCAAAAATTTATTGTATTACACAAATAAATAAAAATTTCATATTAAATTTGTAGCATTTTAGTTTTTAAAAATATTGTTTTATGGCATCTTAAGCTAAGATAGCCAATGTTATATTTTAATATAAATTAGGGCCCAGTATTGGCAGTTTCAGTTATCTGCACAATGTCTACACCATCACCCCACTACATCCTCTCATTGTGGGCTTTGTGTTATCACTATCATCATCAGTGATCGTCACAGCAACAAGAATAGAGAGTAGTGAGTACACTGTAGTGTACAGTACACATTATTATGTACTTTATTTAATAATGATAATAAGAGGCGCGTCCACAAAGAAAGGTCCAACTCAGTAGGGATAGAAAAAGTGTTATAAAGGGCCAAAAATACATGCATACCTCCTTTATTTTTCCACATAGTCTCCATTGTCTTAGATACATTATTTATAGCTTGGCACCAACTTCTTTATACCCCTTTCAAAAATCTGCCGCCAGTGATTCATGTTCACAAACAAGTGATAGTCGCTTGAAGGAGGTCTGGGTGGGCGGTCCAGCAGTTCCCATCCAAACTGCTGAATCAGCTGAACAGTGTAAGCTGAAGTGTGGGCCTGAACATTGTGTGCAACAGAAGAATATTTTGTTCTAAATATCACGTCTGAGTCTTTTTAAGGTTTCACAATATCCAGCAGCATTAGTGGTTCTGCCCCGTTCAAGAAAATCAACAAGCAAGACAACCTTCTGATCCGAAAAAATAGAAGCCATAATTTTTTTGACGGAGCGTTCGTGTTTGAATTCTTTTGCCTTGAAGATGTCGAATGACGCCATTGCATTGAGTGTTGTTTTGTTTCAACATCCGTATACGAAATCCAAGTCTCGTTGCCGGTTAGGATTAGAGAGAAAAGTTTATTTCCTTCCTTTTCAAAACGCTGAAAAAATATTTAAGCTGACTTGGTTGTGTGCTTGTGTCAGCAATTTGGGGACCCATCTGGCGCACAGTTTCTTGTATTCTAGCTTTTTTGTCACAATTTCGTGAATGAGTGACTGTGAAACTTCTGAACATTCAAAAGAAAGTTCCGAAGTGTGAAACAACGGTTTTCACGAATTTTCATGTCCACACGCTCCACTAAATTGTCAGTCACCAAACTTAGTCGGCCACTGCGCTCCTCATCATGAACATTGGTGTGACCTTCTTTAAACATTGTCTCACCTACCTTTCACTTGTAACATCAGGCCTGTAAACCTTACTTATCCGACAATTCTGCAGTGTTAAAGTTTTCTGCTAACAACCTCGAACCTCCCAACTGGCGGGATTATTTATGACAGCACTAATTTTAAATCACTCTCATAGAACATCAGATGGGGATAAAATTGAAGTAAGGGGATCAACAGAAAATTGACGAGTCAATCTATGCTACTGTGCATGCGTGAGCCCACCTAAGAGTCTATTTTGGCGGTCATATCTCAACGGACCTCACATTGTGGAGTTGCCTCGTATCTTACTGAGAATAATTTATTAATTAAACTTTACCGTATATATGTATGTTGTATGAATATTATGTTTTATAACAGTTCGATACTATCCATGGTTTCACGTAACCACCAGTGGATATGGGGGCCCTACTGTATATGTAATAAAGTGCAATAAACAAAATATAATATGTAGTAATTATAATTAAATAAATGTGATAAAAGTGTCAACAAATTAAGCACATATGCAAGTAATAAAACCTACCAATTAATATTTTACAAAAACTTCAATATATTGATGTGGCATCATCTTGTCACTATATTTGGAATAGAGCAGTAGACTAGATGTGGTTTGGATTAGGAAGGATAGCCAGTACTTACCTTGGTCATAGGAGTTGAACTAGTTTGGCTAAAACATTTAAAAAAAAACAAATATATTCTCAAGGACAAGTTTTTACTGCCAGACTCACTGCACTCTTAACCTGAATACGCCACCTAACTGTGAAACCTTGTCCTTAAACATGTGTTTGTTTGATGTTTTATCCAAACAATTTCTACTCCACTTCTAATTTAAACTATTATTATTATTATTAATATATGATATAGATATTTAAGGAAAACTTTTTTTTATCTTTTGAGGTTTATTTTATCAAACATGGATGATATAGGAGAACTGAAGAGCAAGAAGCACATACAATGGCATAACAATGTTTTTTACAATGAAAGGAAGAACACAGTTCACACTTTACACTAGTGCCAGCAACTGTGTTCTTTTCACTGTAAAAGGGAAATTGTATTTGTTTACTTGTGTGTTTCTACCAATCTTTCTTGTAACTTCTTCCATATACAACCAGCTATTAGTTAAGTTATTATTAACTCTTATTAATCCTTTAAATGCAGAGTGCACTTATTAGGAGGCTTTCAATATTATACAAAATTCAAAGTTTCATTTTATTTTAGCAGTTTGGGTTATACGCTTATGTACTAATTACTTTAGTGATTTTTAGGGATTGGGAATGTTATATTTGTCTGGAGGGAGAGTGGAAAGCCACCTTCAGTACACCCGACTGAGATCCGAATCTTGATGTACCAGTAAATGGCAAGAATAGCACCTTAGACCACGTAGCCACCAAACCGGGTCACATACACTTGCAAACCAAACTAAAATCACAGGAAGTTGGTGATAATTTTAACATTACGATGTGGACTATCACAGTAATAAAATTAAATAAGACAAATGTAGTCAACTTCAAAGTCCCATTGTAACCCCCCCCCCTTTTTTCCTTATATTTACCAAAAATAAAAAGTCAGGTTGATCACGAGAGGTTTTTTTATTCAATAAATAACAATACTCGAAGAGAGAGAGACAAGCCCAGCGTTAGGCGTAGGTATCAATACAATGTGGCCATAACAAACAATACTGAAATAAATGATTTGGGGCACGACCCCAAGCTCTAACATGGCCGGCCCAAGGACCCACAATATTAACATACATTTAAATTGACCTTCGTACAAATATGTCCTGTATAACGATAATAAATGTAGATAGAAACATTAACCTGCAGACTAAAAAACAATCAAAGATATAGACTAGTCGCCATTGGCGACCCTCCAATAACTAACGTAGATGACAAAGTACCCTAGAAAAAGGTTTATCTATACAGCCATTACAAAGCCCAAAAAATAGAACCAAGATCCATAATTAAAAAAGACCTATAAAATCGAGTAACCTAACTGCTAACAAAACTAACAAACTAAGAGCGCGGGCTCGCGGCCCCAGATTTGACCAGCCAAGTACAGGTCTACAGAAATTTAATTCCCCAATTAATGACGAGTAATACAATCATTCAACATGATTCTACTAAAGTACCCAAAGGGTACAATTTAACAAATATCCCGCATATCAAAATGGTGGTGTTAAAAGTTAAGTTAAAAGTGAAGAGGATAAGATGCGTTAGCCTATACAATAATTTCTTTAAGTCCAACTGCCCAACCATGATTTCTAATCAAAAAATTCCACATTCTCAATTTAGAATAACGATAAGTTAAATCTTAAGCAGATATCGCCGAAACAGTAATTTAAAATCCATCATAAGCCAAACAGAATTTTGATATAAATAAACTAAATATTATATAACACTAAGTGTCTCACCTAGAGAATCCGGAGAAATGTGTCTTGGCTATAGAGTCCTGCCATTAATACACACAAGTTAAGTCACGTGTTCTCATAGCGCGGGAAGCAAGGCTGGGAAAGGGGGTAGGGGAGTGCATAGTTCTGGAACACTCTCGCACAGTCTGGTAATAGTTCAAATCGCGCGGCGTTCAACCGACCGTTGATACCACAACACTCTTGTCAGTGCGCATGGATCTGCGCATGTCGATCGTCTCTTGTTTCTCTTTGGGCGGACGTCGAGCCACGGTCCCTCCACTCAGTTGGAAACAAGTCAAGCCATGATGTGTACGTAGTGTGGAGCCTCGTAGACCAGCCAAATGGAGACAGAATCGGTGAGCCAAAACAATCCTTTTCCCTTCATGTTGTAACAAGGTTACACCATAGATAACATATACCTTAGATAAGTACAAGGCATGTTCAAAAACTAAAGATACAAAGACTGTAAGCATTTAAAAAACTGTATTTACTCAATTTTTACTAAAAATTACCTAGCTAGATCAGCATAACTTTATTTTTCCACATATTCACCGCCATTGTCCAAACATTTATTGAATCTGGGAACCAACTTCTTTTTATATACCCGAGTCATAAGAGTATGCCACCTGTCCTTTGAAACAGGTTATGACTACTACTGTCACCCCATCATCGTAGTCGAATTCTTTTTCCACCCAGATGTTTCTCCGGATAATCGGTAGACGCAACTATACTGCAGATGATCCAAAACATCCCACTTGAAACTGTCAAGCAGCTCAGTGGTCTGACACACGACGTGGGCCCGAGCGGTGTCTTGGAGCAGGTACACGCCATCCATCAACAGTCTTCTCCTTTGGTTTTGAATGGCCCCTTAAAGCCATCTCAACGTCTCACAATATTGATTACATTAATTGTAGTTCCAGGAGAATGCCTCCTCTGTCCCAGAAAACACAGCTATTAAGGTTTTGAATTTGTTTAAGGAGGGTGTGCATGGCGCTATTGCAATGAATGGTGTTTCTATTCAGGAGTGTTTCATCCCCAGTCACAATAGTCAGACACTCATCTCCTTCCTCTGCATAGCGCCTGAGAAATGTGAGCGCAGAATCGATTTCTTTTTCTTCTAGTCGTTTGCCTGTTAACATTTTGGGCAGCCAATTTTTTTAAGACTAATTTGTATGTCACAGCTTCATGAATCATAGTATTAGACATTTTATACATAATGTCATACAACTCTATTATTGCTAGACACTGATCTGTGCTAATTTCTCTTTAGAGATGAAAGATGGCCTATTGATCATTGTTCATCTCGAACATCAGTCGTACCTCTCAGGAATTCGTAGCACCACTTGGTCACATTTTGTAATTTCATAATATCATCATAAACAGCCAACATTTGTTTGAGTTCACTTTGCGCTTAACTTCTGCATTCAGAAAACATCACAGAACAAATTTTGCCATTTTATTAACATGTCACTCAAAATAACTATTCTCTTACTGTCAAAGCAAAATGAAATTCACAAGGATCAAGGTCAACTCCAGTCTATTTACAACCATTTAAACTCTCCCTAGCGTCTTAAGACGTGATGTATCATTACTTTCCTGACACGCCTCGTAATACTACTTCTACTACTACTACTACTACTATATGACCCATTGGGGTGCACACCAATGAACATTTCTTACCATATTTTAATAAATATGGCATTATAAAAGAGTATTTTAAACGAAAAAGCTATTTCACTGATCCATATTTCATTGTTGTTAAATGAATAATGTGGAAGATTGCACTTTAATACTTTTCGAGCTTGAGTGTAATCTTGTCTCTAAGTACCTGGTTAATTAGCTGTAAGATCTTGTCTCTAAGTACCTGGTTAATTAGCTGTAATATCTTGTCTCTAAGTACCTGGTTAATTAGCTGTAAGATCTTGTCTCTAAGTAACTGGTTAATTAGCTGTAATATCTTGTCTCTAAGTACCTGGTTAATTAGCTGTGAGATCTTGTCTCTAAGTACCTGGTTAAGTGGTTGTAAGATCTTGCCTCTAATTACCTGGTTAAGTGGCTGTAAGATCTTGCCTCTAATTACCTGATGAATTGGCTGTAAGATCTTGCCTCTAATTACCTGGTTAAGTGGCTGCAAGATCTTGCCTCTAATTACTTGGTTAAGTGGCTGTAAGATCTTGCCTCTAATTACCTGGTTAATTAGCTGTAATATCTTGTCTTTAATTACCTGATGAATTGGTTGTAAGATCTTGCCTCTAATTACCTGGTTAAGTGGCTGCAAGATCTTGCCTCTAAGTACCTGGTTAAGTGGCTGTAAGATCTTGCCTCTAATTACCTGGTTAATTAGCTGTAATATATTGTCTTTAATTGCCTGAGGAAATGGCTGTAAGATCTTGCCTCTAATTACCTGGTTAAGTGGCTGCAAGATCTTGCCTCTAATTACCTGGTTAAGTGGTTGTAAGATCTTGCCTCTAATTACTTGGTTAAGTGCCTGTAAGATCTTGCCTCTAATTACCTGGTTAGGTGGCTATAAGTTATTGCCTCTAATTACCTGGTCAGGTGGCTTTAAGGTCTTGCCTCAAATTACCTGGTTAAGTGGCTGTAAGTTCTTGCCTCTAATTACCTGGTTAGGTGGCTATAAGTCCTTGCCTCTAATTACCTGGTTAGGTGTGCTATAAGTTCTTGCCTCTAATTACTTGGTTAGGTGGCTATAAGTTCTTGCCTCTAATTACCTGGTTAGGTGGCGGTAAGGTCTTGTCTCTAATTACCTGGTTAGGTGGCTGTAAGGTCTTGCCTCTAATTACCTGGTTAGGTGTCTATAAGTTCTTACCTTTAATTACCTGGTTAGGTGGCTATAAGTTCTTGCCTCTAATTACCTGGTTAGGTGGCTGTAAGGTCTTGCCTCTAATTACCTGGTTAGGTGTCTATAAGTTCTTGCCTCTAATTACCTGGTTAGGTGGCTATAAGTTCTTGCCTATAATTACCTTGTTAGGTGGCTATAAGTTCTTGCCTCTAATTACCTGGTTAGGTGGCTGTAAGATCTTGCCTCTAATTACCTGGTTAGGTGGGTGTAAGGTCTTGCCTCTAATTACCTGGTTAGGTGGTTGTAAGGTCTTACCTCTAATTACCTGGTTAGGTGGATGTAAGGTCTAGCCTCTAATTACCTGGTTAGGTGGCTGTAAGGTCCTGCCTCTAATTACTTGGTTAGGTGGCTGTAAGTTCTTGCCTTTAATTACCTGGTTAGGTGGTTATAAGGTCTTGCCTCTAATTACCTGGTTAGGTGGCTGTAAGGTTTTGCCTCTAATTACCTGGTTAGGTGGCTGTAAGGTCTTGCCTCTAGTTACTTGGTTAGTTGGCTGTAAGACCTTGCCTCTAATTGACTGGTTAGGTGGCTATAAGGTCTTGCCTCTAATTACCTGGTTAGGTGGCTGTAAGGTCATGCCTCTAGTTACCTGGTTAGTTGGCTGTAAGACCTTGCCTCTAATTGACTGGTTAGGTGGCTATAAGGTCTTGCCTCTAATTACCTGGTTAGGTGGCTATAAGGTCTTGCCTATAATTACCTGGTAAGGTGGCTATGAGGTCTTGCCTCTAATAACCTGGTTGGGTGGCTGTAAGGTCTTGCCTCTAATTACCTGTTTAGGTGGCTATAAAGTCTTGCATCTAATTACCTGGTTAGGTGGCTGTAAGCCATTGCCTCTAATTACCTGGTTAGTTGGCTGTAAGGTCTTGCCTCTAATTACCTGGTTAGTTGGCTGTAAGGTCTTGCCTCTAATTACCTGGTTAGGTGTCTATAAGTTCTTGCCTCTAATTACCTGGTTAGGTGGTTGTAAGGTCTTGCCTCTAATTACCTGGTTAGGTGTCTACAAGTTCTTGCCTCTAATTACCTGGTTAGGTGTCTAAAAGTTCTTGCCTCTAATTACCTGGTTAGGTGTCTACAAGTTCTTGCCTCTAATTACCTGGTTATGTGTCTACAAGTTCTTGCCTCTAATTACCTGGTTAGGTGGCTACAAGATCTTGCCTCTAATTACCTGGTTAGGTAGCTCTAAGGGCTTGCCTATAATTACCTGGTTAGGTGGCTGTAAGGTCTTGCCTCTAATTACATTGTTAGGTGGCTATAAAGTCTTGCATCTAATTACCTGGTTAGTTGGCTGTAAGGTCTTGCCTCTAATTACCTTGTTAGTTGGCTGTAAGGTCTTGCCTCTAATTACCTGGTTAGGAGGCTGTAAGGTCTTGCCTCTAATTACCTTGTTGGGTGGCTGTAAGCTCTTGCCTCTAATTACCTAGTTAGTTGGATGTAAGGTCTTGCCTCTAATTACCTTGTTAGTTGGCTGTAAGGTCTTGTCTCTAATTACCTGGTTAGTTGGCTGTAAGGTCTTGCCTCTAATTACCTGGTTAGGTGTCTATAAGTTCTTGCCTCTAATTATCTGGTTAGGTGTCTATAAGTTCTTGCCTCTAATTACCTGGTTAGGTGGCTATAAGTTCTTGCCTCTAATTACCTGGTTAGTTGGCTGTAAGGTCTTGTCTCCAATTACCTGGTTAGGTGGCTGTAAGATCTTGCCTCCAATTACCTGGTTAGGTGGCTGTAAGATCTTGCCTCCAATTACCTGGTTAGGTGGCTGTAAGATCTTGCCTCTAATTACCTGGTTAGGTGGCTGTAAGATCTTGCCTCTAAGTACCTGGTTAGTTGGCTGTAAGGTCTTGCCTCTAATTACCTGGTTAGAGGGCTATAAGGTCTTGCCTCTAATTACCTGGTTCGAGGGCTATAAGGTCTTGCCTCTAATTACCTGGTTAGGTGGCTATAAGTTCTTGCCTCTAATTACCTGGTTATGTGGCTATAAGTTTTTGCCTCTAATTACCTGGTTAAGTGGCTATAAAGTCTTTCCTCTAATTACCTGGTTAAGTGGCTGCAAGATCTTGCCTCTAATTTCCGGGTTAGGTGGCTGCAAGATCTTGCCTCTAATTACTTGGTTAAGTGGCTCTTACTTGCAGGGGCAATCCTTGTTTATTGTGAGATTTTTGTTTAAACTATGGGATTATTATTTGGAAGAGGTAAAATTTGTTTTTACAATGAGAGAATACTGGTGGATACTTTTACTTGGATTTTAAACCAATAATTTCTTTGTGTTAAGAGATAAGATTTGTATAGGCCTATTTATTGCAGAAAAAATCATATTTAGGGCAAATTGTAATGATATTGATTTGGATTAATCTAAATTATGTAAAAAGTCATGGATGAAGGTAATTTTTCTTTAAAGCAATATAGGTAGAGTATCCTTTTAAGATTCATCCATGAACTAACACGCGTTTCTTAGAATGATGTGAAAAGGACTTCGCCCCTAAAATATATTTTTTTATATACCTTCTTCCTGGTAAAACGCAACTGCGTCGCTTCTCGTTAAAGGAAAAAGTTCATAGTATTTGGCAGAACACGCCATTTCTTTATACCAATAAGAGGCT
>CABFVX010011473.1:0-10600 GCA_902151425.1 Timema shepardi | reverse complement strand
TAAATCTGTGCCGGGACCGAGGATTGAACCCCGGACCCCCAACATAGAAGTCTGACACCTTACCCCCTAGACCGCCAGGTCACCGACAAATCATTCAGATGATTTGATAGAAACATAGTGCTGCTTGACCTTGAGAATAGTGGCTCAAAATATTAGCTTATCTATAAATATAAGATCACATTATAATTATTTTATTCAAGCATCCTCCATTATGTTAAATAATAAAAATATAAACATATGCTATGTAGGCGAAAAGTTATATTATGTCTCCCGGAGCTTAAGGAGGGGTGAAAGGGAACGATAGAAGTGGCCGCAGTTTTTATTTTTTTTTACAGTAAAACATTTTCTGGGTAAATACAACTAATATCGACCAGAATATAATGTTTAAATCTAGAAGATTAGGAGTTAGATTAGTGGAAAATGAGAAGCCTAGTAGAGTCATAATAATTTTGGAAATAATAAATGTTGTACCAATATTATTTCAATAAAAAACTATTTCAATAAATACCGTACAATTTAAGAACATATAAATAGATATAAGGAAATATAATAGCTCCCACATTATTTTAAATTTCGACAAATTCAAATAATATAGTTTTTCAGGATCGTCAAATTTAACCGAAGTATTCGAAGGTATTCGTTTAATGCATTCTGAAGATAAAACATGTGTTTAAGATATAGCGTGCTCTTCTTTACCCAATTTAAATATTGCATAAATGTGTATGATTGCTTTCGTACCTCTTTTATTATTGTTTAACCCACCTCGGTGGCGTAGTTGGCTAACGCGCTTGTCGTGTTGAAGCTCGACTGCTGAGGACGGCGAGATCGAGGTTCGAATCTCGGTTGGGTGAACTGGGGGTGGTTTTTCCTAATCGGTTTTCCACTCTCCCTCCACGCAAATGCGGGTTCACTTCCTCTAATTCAACCTTTCCAATCCCTAATCTATTAGAGTAATTAATACTTAAAGCGTATAACCCGAACGGGTAGTAAGACGCGGTGGTAAATATTATTATTATTATTGTTTGGGGTAGAGGTTTAACTATTTGCAATAGAACTAGCTATTCCCGATAATCGTGAGATTATTGGTTTGGCGCAGAAACCTCAAATCTTTAACATTTATTTTAATTATATTATATTTAATACCATATTAATAATTATAATTTTATACATACACTATACGCTTATCTATAAAGATATAAAAATATACTTATAGAATATCTATCAATAATTTAGAGGATATAATATAGATTTTAATCACAATCGAAAGGAAAATATTTTACTGTATTTTTGTTAAATAGAAAAACCGCTTACATTCATTTAAACGAAAGATTTTTATAAAATAAATGTCACGATTCTCCACACAAACTTTCTCTCGGTTTCTTTTTAAAATTCACATTTACTAAAACTATTATTATTATTATTATTATTATTATTATTATTATTATTATTATTATTAGCACCACGTCTTACTACCCGTTCGGGTTATACGCACTTACGCTAAAGTGAAATGGTAGGGTGATTGTGAGATAAAATGGAGGACCTACAGTTTAACGTGTAATCCGAACCACGGTGAAGGCCTGGCATTCCCAACATTCACAAGATGTATTGTCAGAGGTGAAGGAAGGGATTGGTAATCAGATAGATCTATGCCGGGACCGAGGATTGAACCCCGGCTGCCAGCACAGAAGTCTGACACCTTACTCCTAGACCACCAGGTCACCAATTTATTAAAAGCTGACAGGATTTGTGAAATGAAATAATAGATATATTATTGTTGTAGAAATATTACAACAAATATCATAAATTAAATAATATACACTGTTACTTACTCTATGACATTAGGAACTAGGAGCACTGTTACCGAAAAATTGAGAAAAGAGAAATAGCTTTATATACCAAAAAGCATAAGAATCTTATTAATTTTCAGATACCTGAATTAAAAACTATATTCATTTTGATTATAGCTCAGAAACTATTGGTTCTATAAAACTATATTTTAAATAAAAGATATACGTCTTTAACATTATTATAACTTTAAAATAATTAGTTATTTCGTATCTCGAGAAATGATGAGCATTGGAAAAATCACTCTAATATAAGGTACCCTCAAAGTAATTTTCATAAGTAAATGCGGATTGCCATTTTGTTTATAATGAAAAACAGTGTCTAGATTTAAAATTCAAACAAAATCGTTTAAGCTATTTTTGAGAAAATTTATTTGATCTATTTTCCCCCCCTCAATAAACTATCCCTAATCTTAGTGTTATATGTCTAATTCCAAAAACGTCTCGGGGGACCATAAGAAAGCCCAGATACCTAGTTTCATCCTAATCGGTAAAATATTTTTGACTCTAGCCTGAGGTACAGACAGACAGACAGATCGATGCATTGCAAAAACAACTTTTTTTTTGTTTCAGGGGTTCATGAAAAGTTGACATTTATCAAAATCTCGAGCACGATTTTTTTGACCATGGCAATAATTTCCCTCCGAGGTGTTGAGAGAAAATAAAAATAATCTAGTTAGTAATTTGTTGTACTTAATAGTTTTGTTAAATTCACACATACATATAAGTTATAATTACTTATTTAAAAACTACCCGTTACATTAATTACGGCTTTATTAATTTTTCTGTTTGGTGTATTTGAGATGTATTTTATGAAAAGCAGAAGTAATTTATAAAATTACATTTGCGAGAATTTAACCCCTCACCCATCGACTTTTCAATCCAAACACATTGTAGTCTTTGGAAAAAGAAATATGTTTATCAAACCAATTTATTTTCAAACATAACTTTCATTTTATATTTCACTTATTTTAGAAAATATATTATTTTACTTTCAAATGATAAGTTTTATTAATAATAATATTTTTATTTTAAGTGAAAGAATAGTGCCTGGTAACCTTGTGATTCTACGGTTGTTTATTTTTGTATTCAAAGTATTAGGCCTCGATAAGTTCCATAAGAACTTTAGGTTTTGAAAGCATCAGTTGGTATTATTATTGTTAGCACCACGTTTTACTACCCGTTCGGGCTATACGCACTTACTCTAATGTGTGAAGGTAGGGTGATTGTGAGATGGAATGAAGGACCTACAGTTTAACGTGGAATCCGAACCACGGTGGAGGCCTGGCATTCCTCACATTCNTTGTGAGATGGAATGAAGGACCTACAGTTTAACGTGGAATCCGAACCACGGTGGAGGCCTGGCATTCCTCACATTCACAAGATGTCTTGTCAGAGGTGAAGGATGGGTTTGGTTATCAGATAAATCTGTGCCGGGACCGAGGATTGAACCCCGGCCGCCACAACAGAAGTCTGACACCTTACCCCTAGACCGCCAGGTCACCTATAGTCAGTAAGTAAATGAATTAGTTGACAGTGGTTTTAATATAGGATACGCTAGAAATACTAACAACCAATGAGGTTACACTTCAATAACATATTTTTCCAAATGTTTGTTTTGACCAACATTTTAAAGTACATTTGGGTTTATATGTGGGTTCACTAACAAACACAAGTATCCCACCTGACTACCAATGTCTCCTATCCATTAGTGGGCAAGCAGCATTTCTGCAATCGACCTTAAACCACTTATCTGGCCCCGTTTTTTGAACGAAACCAACTTCTCCAGAAACTATTCGTAGACCTCCCCCTTTTTCTACCACACAAACTAAACATACTACCTCTCTTGACACTTAACGTTCTAACCGGTAAGTGCATTAATCGTATCGACCACCTTATCAAAACGTTTGTTTTCTCTAGAAACCAAACTTTCTTCAGTGATTACACGTATCAAACCCCCCCCCAAAAAGAGGTCTTAACGACACAACAGGATATCCGTTTTCGACCGAGTGGGCAAGTTTAGCTTTAGCAGTGACATACCTGTGCGCAAAAATGGAGAGCAGGAGAGGAGGAGAAAGAGGGGGTTACTCGATAGAGTGGTTTGGCCTGTTCCGAGTTTGACCAGAGAGGCAGGCAGGAGAGTCTTTAAAAGACGAACGGACCTTTTTATTTCGACCATAAATATTTGAGTGCTTGTTACTAGAGAGACACAACTCGTGGGTCCAGCAGTGGATAGTAAGCCATCAGGTGATTAGGAATAATAGGAGGGAAAGTGTAGGTAGACAGACAGACAGACAGGCTTTGCAATGAGTATAGCAAGGTTTTTATCGATCATAGCAGTGATCACATTATGTGTCGGACTAGGAGATGCGAATACTGAAGAGGTAGCCGTCGAGGACTGCCTCAAGAAAGACTCCATTTCCTGCGTGCAGATGCTTGTCTACAGGAAGATGAAAACGTTCTTCAACCAGGATAATATCGAGCTTATCGGTGGACTGTCCTTGGTTCGTGACCCTAACCGCGTCGACCACGGGAGGTCATTACAGGACGCAGATCTGGAGGGAAAGGTGATGGAGTCCAAGGACGTTGAGAACAGAGAGAATGCGATGGAATCGTTTGTCGTGAAGAAAGCGTTTAGCTTTTTCGAGGGTCGAAACCTGAACCTGGATTTATCACCTCTAGTGAGTCGAGTGACCGAGACCGCGAGAGGAATCGCCCAGAGCATCCCGACTGAAGTTCAGGAGAAAGTGACGCAATTCTTTACTGAAGGTTAGTTATAATTTTTTAAGTTTCATTCAGCCCTATTTATTCCGAGTACCGGACATCAAGCTGTATAACCCTTGGGAACTAAAATATGAGGAGGGTGAATTTTCATAAATTCTAAGAGTGTGGGATTACCATGATTCTCAGATAAAGTAGAATATTAATACTGTTATATCAGAGTTTGAAAAGATCGGATGAGTTCGTATCGTGCCCGTTTGCTAATATTATTAGCACCACGTCTTACTACCCGTTCGGTTTGTACGCACTTACGCTAATGTGTAATGGTAGGGTGATTGTGAGATGAAATGGAGGACCTACAGTTTAACGNATTATTATTATTATTATTAGCACCGCGTCTTACTACCCGTTCGGGTTGTACGCACTTACGCTAATGTGTAATGGTAGGGTGATTGTGAGATGAAATGGAGGACCTACAGTTTAACGTGGGATCCGAACCACGGTGGGGGCCTGGCATTCCCCACATTCTCAAGATGTCTTGTCAGAGGTGAAGGAAGGGTTTGGTAATCAGATAAATCTTTGCCGGGACCGAGGATAGAACCCCGGCCGCCAGCACAGAAGTGCGACACCTTACCCCTAGACCGCCAGGTCACCTACCGTTTGATAATAATATTCATTTAAAAACAATTACCTTAAATACATTAACCCGATTAAGTAACAATGATATTTAAACGTTAATTCTGACACACATTAAATTTAGATTAATGTCATCATCCTGTTTCCTGTTTGATACTCACATGATAGCACTTGAATATATTTTACCCCAATGTCTAATTTACCTATTCAGGTTATATGCACATGTAATATCAAGGTAAATAGTTAGACACGGGGAAGGCTAAATATAAAGAAAATGAACCCTAATTTGCTTGAATGTAAAGTAGATTTTTTTTTAAACTTAGTCCATCCGATCGAGACTCGAACCCCTGATCTCTTTCATCTGCAGTTTAGTTTAACTTGATGTTTATTTACTATAAATCAAAATTAACGCCACCAATTTCAAAATGGTATAATCCTTTACCCATAAATCAGGAGCTGTACTTGATTCTAGACTGAGGTAGACGTGTGTTTGGAGTTCACTACTTTATAAACAAAAGGCCTTAGGCTGTAAACTGCACTCATCCAAGCGGGTTAAGGAACCAAACACAAAAAACTGGTTCTTTCCATGTCAACACATAATAGTACCGATTTCTATAAACAATTTACACAATAAGATATTTTTTATCTATTGGCCTTGCGCGTGGGCACGATGGTGGAGCCATTGCAAATCAAAATTATATGTTCAAATAAATCAAATCATATTACAGGCATTGACTTTTGTGTGAAAGCAATGACTTGAGATTTAAAGGGATGGTAACATTTTTCTAGCTAAACGCATGATTAGCCATATAAACACCAAGCAATGAAGATTATTAGATAACCTAACAAGTAAGAATATATTATTATTATTATTATTGTTATTACTGTCCCAAAGTGATTTTAATTATTTGATTGCTCTCGAAGGCCATTAAAGTAAATTATTAATATATCATTTTGATGGTTATTGTCCTCTGGCTTCAGGAAACCAGAGATTATGGTTGTGATCTTTATATTCTTCATAGTTATTTGGGCCTGGAAGGAGGAGGAAAAATGTATTGATAGCTACATTGATCGGTAGGCATACAGATTAGGTAATGAGGCTCTTCTGGTCAGGTTTGTTCAGGGATTGAATCCTGTTCATGTGTTCTGAGGTGTTTTTGCCTACTCATCCTTCACACTTCCCCTATAAACTACACCCTGATTTTGTTAAGAACAGTAGAGAAATTTCAAACATATTTATTTGCGGCCAGCATTGATAACATTTTACTATATTATTTGTGTTATACTAAAGGTATTGATAATATCTATCAAAAATGACAGCTACAAATAACATGACTTGATGTATGAATATATTAAAATCGTTTTAGTAACTTTAGTAACTAACTTCTACTGTTCTTCCTACCAAAATCATACTTTACTTTGTTCCTACCCAACCATTATTGTAAATGACGTAAACAACCCTAAAGCGTAGTAAGACTAAAAACTAAACACGAAATAAGTCATCATTATTGCAGACGGTCGGTATCGAACCCTGGTCTTCTAACTGTAATCTTAATCCAGTTGGTTGTAAGAGGGGGGTGAACAGATATAGTTTTAATATTCCATTTGAGCTAAGCCTCTAAGTGAACATGGGATAGTGCATTTAGCCTGGACGGATTATCCAACATGGTGCACAGACTTTGATTGACATGAATGTATGGGGCTCTAGAGCAATTCTCTTTTATTTCCCTAAAGCTTACCTCTTTCACTGTGTTGCAATAGATACGATAGTTAAATTAGTAGAAAGTAATTGGATAAGAAGATTAATTTTTCATAAATCAGTAAATACAAAATTGATATTACCTTATTAATTATTTGTGGTTTTACAAGGACTTACTACCTAAGTGGAGTCAAGTTTAAAAACTCTCGTTTCTCCGTAGAATCCCTTATGTCATAAAAAAATTGAGATAACATTCTTGGACCTACAGGGACTTGAACCTTAATATCACAAAGAAAATATACTTCCAAATCAAAACATATCACTTCCTCTATCGTGGATTATTTTTAAAATTATCCAAAAAATTCCTTAAGACTTCCAAACAATAATGATAAGTCTGTTATTTTTCTAATAATTTTTTATACTCAATAAAAAATGAATTTAGTATATGAATCTCCCCACACATGTATTCGTACAGGAGATTCAGCCACGTACACGACTGACTGACTTTGAACGAGAGGTTGATGTTAGAGTCATTCAATTTCCAACCAAGTCTAATATGATGTATTTCTAACATGTTTTGGCTATGTTTGTTGAGATATTTAATGTTATATTTTCAAACAGATTGTACCACCATGGCTTACAAACTATGCCAAATCTTACATAATATGCAACCTAACTACCTGGTCGAGAGTACTATGATTATTATTATTTTTATTATTATTAGCACCGCGTCTTACTACCCGTTCGGGTTATACGCACTTACGCTAATGTAGAATGGTAGGGTGATTGTGAGATGAAATGGAGGACCTACAGTTTAACGTGGAATCCGAACCACGGTGGAGGCCTGGCATTCCCCACATTCACAAGACGTCTTGTCAGAGGTGAAGGAAGGGTTTGGTAATCAGATAAATCTTTGACGGGACCGAGGATTGAACCCCGGCCGCCAGCACAGAAGTCTGACACCTAACCTCTAGACCACCAGGTCACCGGAGAGTACTATCAGTTTAACCACACAGCCAAAGGGAGACTCTCCATATTCTAACCAAGGAAACTCCCAGCCTAACAATAAACTGAGTTGTTGTTGAGGTAGTAGTCAAGGTTTGAGTTACAAACGGGTGCACCTCACGGGATTATTTTCTGTGGCTTCCCATTTTATTCTACACTCTAATACCTGTGCATTTCTTCTAAATCCTCATACTTACAATTTAAATTAAGCCGTTTATAAACTTTTAGCTGAAAATACCAATAGTAATATGACAATAATTCATGAATTACTATTATTAATTAATGAATGATGTATAATGATAAGATCGAATCTTTTTTATAACAGAGTAATAAAAATAATAAAAATAATATTTAACACCACGTTTTACTACCCGTTCGGGTTATTTAAGTACTAATTACTCTATCGGATTAGGAATTGAATTAGAGGAAGTGAACCCGCATTTGCGTGGAGGGAGAGTGGAAAACCATTTAGGAAAAACCACCCCCAGTTCACCCGACCGAGATTCGAACCTCGATCTCCCCGTCCTCAGCAGTCGAGCTCAACACGACAAGCGCGTTAGCAAACTACGCCACCGAGGCGGGTAACAACAAAGTAACTTACTGCCTTAGTGTAATAATAGTGTAATTAAAAGTAGTTTTATTAAATTATGAATTTAAAATTAATCAAGAAAAAGAGTTTGTAGGTTTTAATATGATTGTTTTGAATATAAGTTGATGGCTTGGTTAGAGACATTGGATTTTAATTGTTGGTCGAACACATGTTCTTGTTCGACTAAGAGAAGTCTATTTAATCACGAGCATGGCCGAGTCTACCGTAGTGATGCAAACGTGCCCGTTAGGTGTGTCGTGAGGTTTCACGTCAAGAAGCGTGTGTTGTAAACAAAAATAATACAGAACCACTGTTCTAGATAAATTAATATTACACGGATAGGTGCAAAAAATTCAAACCGAAACCTAAGAGTAAAGAATCTTTTATTTAACTGGATGTAATTGGAAACCGGCTTTCCAGAAGATTCTAAAATCAATGAGTTTGAACGCTCCAAGCCCCAAATCTCTAAGGCTTTAGAAGGTAAATTCTACTCTAAATATAATAATGTGTTTCTACAAACGTTCAAAAAATTAGAAAAAGCCATAGATTGCTTTTGTTCAAAGCTACATTGAATAGAAAACATAGATTTATACTCATAGTTAAACAGATTAAAGCAACATATGTTTAAAAGGGTAAATATCAGGTCTTAAAATGATAACAACTAAAAGTATATATTTAGATTTCAGAGGATGCATTTATCATTACGAATTCACTAGCAATTTTTTAGCACCACGTCCTAAGACCAGTTCAGGATATACGCTTAACTTATGTACAAATTAATTTAATGAGTTAGGCATGAACAAGATTGAATTTAGATGGAATGTATCTAAACTGGCGTGGAGGGTGAGTGGAAAACCATTTAGGGGGAACCACCCTCAATACACCCCACTGCAGTTTTCATCTTGTCATCGGCAAACATTATTTGAAGAGGATATTTAAAATCCTTGTTTGAAACATAGTTATATCAGAACCAAAGTATAAAGCTTTTGATATATTAAACACTCTTGTGAATGTGAGGAATGCCAGGCCTCCACCGTGGTTTGGATTCCACGTTAAACTGTAGGTCCTCCATTTCATCTCACAATCACCCTATCATTACACATTAGCGTAAGTGCGTACAATCCGAACGGGTAGTAAGACGCGGTGCTTATAATAATAATAATAATAACTTTTAGCACATAGCACGCTAAATTAATGCAGGGAATTCCATTCATGTGTAATGAATAACTATGTACATATTCAAATATCTTAGATCTCACCTGAGCTTGAATAAATATTCTAAAGCTATGTCATTTTCTTTTTTACTGACTCAGTTACAGAGCTCAGCATTTTCTAATATATGATATCATGTATTAACATCATCTACTGCAAAGAAAATTATTGTATTTAAGGTGTAGATGTAAATTGGTTGTTTTCCAAATGTTAGAGTAAAGCAACCTTCTATTATTAAATATAGAAAGACGATTTGAGCTACCAAATCTCTTATCTTGATATGACACAAGATCCGTTGGCCAAAAACCGATTTATTTTTCCAGCACGAGGCAAGAAGAAGATCTTGAAGAAGATTCTTCCCATCCTGCTCTTGGTGAAGCTCAAGGTCCTGACTCTGCTCGTCCTCGGCTACTTCGGCATCGCCCTGATCGCCAAGAAGGCCATCCTGGTCAGCATCATCTCCATCGCCATCTCGGCGTTCATCGGCATCCGCAAGCTGCTGTCTCAGAACCACGGCTGGCAACCTCACCAGTCCCACCACGAGGTGCACGAGGCCTACCCCTCTCACGGGGGTGGAGGGTGGGCGGATGGAGGTGGCTACAGTGTAGGTGGCGGGAGTGGACCTGGTGTTGGTGGAGGAGGGTTCAGTGGAGGCTATGACGCCAGCTACAGCAACCACGGAGAATACGGCTCACACTCCTCCCCAGTGGCACAGTCGCTGGCTTACGGAGGACAGAAGACATCCGGCCGGTGAGACTTAGCAGGTAGGATAAAGTGATTAATTACTCACTAATAAGATCTTGGTGACCTGGCGGTCTAGGAGTAAGGTGTTAGACTTCTGTGCTGGCGGCCGGGGTTCAATCCTCGGTCCCGGCACAGATTTATCTGATTACC
>CABFVX010011472.1:0-10602 GCA_902151425.1 Timema shepardi | reverse complement strand
GTAATTTCAACCAATAGGAACAAACAGTAAACATGACTATAAAAGTCAAATTCATATAATTTTTTTCAAATAAGAAATAAATATTTAAAAAATATTTAAGTGGTTAAATAAATACACATGATTTTAATTGAAAATCCTGTATTAATTACTATACATTCCAAGCGTTTTTGTCATAGACCAAATAACTTCAAATTATTTAATTTTAGTAGTCCATCCATATTTGTATTTTTATTGGTTGAACGCAAGCCATCGCAACTACATAAACGCAAGAGATGGACAATGTTCATCTCCTCCCGACAAGCTGGTCTGATATTTCCGACATACGATTGTGTTAGCGTAAGCTATTTTAGACAGACAAAATTACGTTATTGCATAGTTGCGAGTCCGACAAGCGGGTGCGTTTGGTTGTAGACGGGTTGTAGACTAGCCATTAGCGGGACACCCAACAAGCGAGTAGCTTTACCACTAAGGTTGGGAGGGGAAAGAGGACGAAGGAACTTTGACTCGACAATTGTGAAGATAATTATACAAGTTTGAGTTCGGCTCGACCCTGTTGCCACGTGGTGTCCAATGTTAGAACTATTTGATAAGTCTGTGTGAGTGTTATTTATGCAGTGGAAATTACTATCGCTTAAAATATTGATTGTAGCTTATTGTACTATTATAGCCTACAAGTTGGATAAAGATGTTTGACTTATTGATACTATATTATTTCTTAATAAAAAATAAAAAGATTAAAAGATGAAAAAATAATTAAATACTCGTTTACTATAGTTGGAGGACAAGGATAGTAGAAAAATGTGATCACAGAAAATGTGATCACAGATAACAAAAATTAAATATGTTAATCTCTTTTCATTAAAAAAAAATCACGAACAGTATCTTTATAGTATTTATTGTAATTAAATGTACACCATAATACTCGGAATCCCCATAAATAAATATATATATATATATATAGTTATTATTTTAAAAATTGACTCTTTTTAGATCATAATAATGTGTCGTGTTTCGTTAATTTATTTTTGACACCCACCTTAACTGAGAAATAGCGGGCCACAAGAGGGTGATAATAACAGTACCCCCACACCCCGCTTCACCAAATACTCACCAACTTTCCCCCTTATCCTAATATTATTATTAATAGGCCTATAAACTATAGTGAAAAATGATGCTTGAAAATTGTACTTATGAAACAAACAAAAAACAACACTAGGTACTCTTAAACACACTCTCGTAGACTAGTATACTAAAACACGTCATACCTCAAAAAACGACTCAAGTCACACACGCAATTACTATTAGATTCAAGAATAAAAATTGTGAAGACACACTTTAAAAAACAACACACAATTGCACTAAAATTATTTATTTGAAGTAACACACATGTTTAAAATAGAGAAAACCTATAAATAGGCCGCCTTTAATGTTTACTTATAAATAGGCCTAATACGAGCTTATTTGTTAGTCTGTCAATGTTGGACACAACCATTGGCAAGTTTCCCTTCAAATGTTCATCCGTTAGAAGGAAACGACCTCTTGATTTGATCTACTTCAACAAAGAAAATTACCTTTCATATACGTACGTGTTTCCGAATAATATTACCGTCTTTACAGCATGCTTCCTTCCATTTCCTTAGGCAAGTGATGTTGATAAAGATCTACTAGATAAACTTCTGAAAATGTTGCCTTCAATTCAGAGCTACATTTGAGGCGAAATTAGCTCCACCAGAAAATGTGACAATCTCGGTGGATTCCCGAACACAATCTTAAATGATGTCGACCCCTCGTGGGCCGCATAACACGAGGTTGTGCACAATTGATGTAGACTGCCAGTTTATCTTAAAAAATATCTAAAAAACCTGTGCCAAAGCTATTTTCATTTTCTCCTGTTTTTACTAAAACAATGTTCAATATACAATATAAATAGGGAAGGAATCTCTGAAAACAAGTTCTTTCAACACAGCTCGGGTTTTTATATATCGGGATCCTAAACAAACACCATTGCCCCCTGGTCGATAAACCCTCAGCTTGGTTTGAAAGCAAGAACCGAACTATTTTACAAGCGGAACGTGATCTTTGTAATTTGGAGAATGTTATGATAAATATAGGCCTGTGTCACATTTCACCCAGACAGATGCATTGAGAATGGTTTTAATCCTCTCTATAGGCGAGTGTTGACACACTTCCTCTTATTAGTGCCCTCCACGCCTACGCCTCAAATGTCGACTATCTATTTTTATCTATTTTAGATAAAACTGTTGGGGTTAGAGTTGCCAACTTTCTCAGTATAAAACAAGGAACTTTTTTTTAGTATTGGCGGTAAAGGTTGTCTGTCCCAGACATTTTTTGAACATTGGGTGCCCCCCAGAGGCTATTTGAAGACAATGGCGTTGTCGGGGGGAGGGAGGCTCCACTAGGGGGAAGGGGGCATCGTTCTATTACTTTTTATATACCTATGGTCCGTATATTCTTTCGTTGACAGAATTTTACCATCCGTTCGGGCTATCCATATTTTTATACTAATAGGGCAGGAATGAGAAGAGAAGATATTGAAAAAGTGTACCCACATTTGCGTGGAGGTGGTGCGAGAAAGTATTTATGAAAAATCACTAAAATCCATTCAAATCATGACCCCCCTATTACCGGAAAGCCAGATTATATGAGCTTGACGCTTAGTCCGCGAGCCCACCGATGCAAGTATGATTCTCATCCCCCCATCTGCTCCCTCCCCCTTTTCAACAGGTACAAACGGGGCGGTCCGGAGCGGTACGCACCTATTATCTTAATATAAGAATTAGGTCTACATTAATTAGTCCCTGTTATGCTTTGATACTTGAATGGAAAATATTTACTTTGTTATATTTTCCAGCCCCTGTTGACCAATGTCTGCTTTCCCGTGACGCTCTTGATGAGAGGTGATAGTAGATTATTAAAAACTGTGGTTAGCGATATTTTGAGTAGGGGTTCATCAACTCTTCCTTTTAATTATCCACGTTCCATTTTTTTTAATAATTCAAATTTTCAAAAATCACTTTTAAGGTTATTTGTCATGTTCAGTGGCAGCTCGTAGCTAGAATTAGTGGGGGTGCTGCTCCAGAAAATGTTTAGCCTTTGTTTTAAAATTGTGTAAAAGGAAAAAAAACATGTATAAAGAGAAAATTTATTCAGGAACTTGATAAAAAACCAAACTTTTTTACTTACTTCAACTTAAATTGTTACAGTTCAAGCTTGATATATCTCTATTGAATATCAGATGTTGAACGACCTCTTTTCTTAACTGTAACTTTCTCGTGGAGAGCTAGCTGTGAAAACTTAATCTGTTGAAGTTCACTTACAGTAACAGAACTTAATTCTTGGGGATGCAAGGTCATGATTAAAGTTTTCTGTTAAATAAAAGGAAAAAATGAATCAAATAGAATAGTCTGGAAGCAGAATAATAATCTAATTCTACACTCTTCTACACTTGATCACATTCAAGAATATGGTACACGGTTTTTAAGCACAACACTCGCTGAGTAAAAAAAAACTTCCTCCCACCATCACGCCAGAGCCGGCACTGCGAGAGCAACAGTGCTCTCTATACCTGGCAGTTCCACCTTCCTCCCCACCCCTCCTATGCGCGCATGCGCACAACAGTCAAACATCACGTCTCTGGAACTGCGAAGTTCACAGTTCCATACAAAAATGTTTGTATCTTTTCCATAAACTGGCAAATGGCTACTGAAGTACTGACATTATGCTTAAGGAATTATATATTGTACTACAAAAATAAAGAAAGAATTAAAGAAAAAAGGATTCATTATATTAAATTTTATCGATAATATCAAGTGGAAATAAAGGGGTGCTGCAGTTCTGCAGTGCCTATACACGAGCCGCCACTGAGATTAAATACTATCAGAGTTAATAAAGTGAGGGGGTGAGATTTTATTAATAGAAAATCATATACTTTTATATTCCATATGTGGAATGCCAGGCTTCCACGTGGTTCGGATTCCACGTTAAACTGTAGGTCCTCCATTTCATCTCACAATCACCCTACCATTACACATTAGCGTAAGTGCGTATAANTAGTAAGACGTGGTGCTAATAATAATAATAATAATAATAATAATAATAATAATAATAATAATAATAATAATAATAATAATAATAATATATTCCATATGGACACATGATGTATTGCCACAAGAATGGAAGCAGTGGCAGATTACCCATTAGGCCCGTTAGGCCTGGACCTAGGGATCGCAGGCTCTGGAAGGCCGCAGGCCAGAGGATTTTTTTTTTTAAGTCAATAATTTTTCAGAACTTAAGAAAACTACTGCTCTCTATTTTTATTTCTTTAGTGATCCTAATATGATATGACTGTACTAATGTAGTGTTTTTTGTTTGAATTTGAATGAAAATATCTTTTAAAATAGAGATTATTCTTTTCCATTCAAAAACGATGTTTCAAAGGAAAGTTTCATGTTTTTTAAAGCTTAAATTAAAAGAATAATTATTTATTTTGATTTCAGTTCATAATATTAAAAAAAACTTCATTCAAATAGAACAAAAACTTTCCTCGAAACCTAAATATCCATGTCTATTAAAGTAGACCAGTGTGAATGCCTAGTTGTTGGGGTTTTTTGGGGGGGTAGGAGGGTAGTGGGGGACGCAGAGTAAATCGGGCCTAGGGGCCCCAAGGGCTTTTAATCTTCGACTGAATGGAAGGAAAGTAATATAATACCCATTTTCAAAAAGTGAGATAAAACAGAGGGTAAGAGCCATAGAGGTATCTCACTGATACCAACATGCTACAAAATGTTATCTAACATAATTTTAATGAGATTGACGCTTTATGCAGAGGAAATAGTTGGGGATCATCAGTGTGGATTTTGACGGAAGAAATCAACAACGGATCAGATTTTTACCATGCGGAAATATTAGAAAAAATTGGGAATACAACATGACGGCACATCAATTATTATACTTGGTTTTTAAGAAGGCCTATGATTCAATCTAAAGGGAAAAAAACATGAAATTTTAGTCAAGTTTGGAATACCTAAAAAAAAAACTTGTAAATATAATTAAGGTAGGTTTGAAAGATACACGTGGCAAGGTACGGGCTGGATGCCACTTATGTATCAGATATTTTGGAAATACATAGAGGATTGAAACAAGGAGATGCTGTTTCCCCGTTCCGGTACTCTTCAATCTGACCTTAGAGAACGCTACTAGGCTAATGCGATAGAGTAGGGAAGGGTTGACATTACGATGTAAGGAAGCCGTTGTACGAAATGTAGAAATTTGGTTAGAGGCTAGTAAGGAAATAGGTTTAAAAGTGAAGGCTGAAAAGACACAGAGAACACAGATTGAGGACGATAATTTAGCTATTACAGCAAACAACATATCAATTGGCATGGTTAATGAATTCAAATATTTAGGAACAATTTTAACTAGCGATAACAATACTAGATTGGAAATTAGGAAAATAATACAGTCGGGAAATGCTTGTTACTACTCGGTCAGTTAGCTGTTAACATCTCGCCTGCTGTCGAGGAATGTAAAACTCAGAGTAAAAAACAATGTTACCGGTTGTTTTCTGGGTGCAAGACGTGGCCTCTTACCTTACATGACAAAAATAAATTAAGAGTGTTCAAAAACAGGGTGCTTAGGAAGATACTTGGTAAAAAAAGGGGGAGGGGGGATTGAGATAGTAGGGAGTGGAGGAGGCTATATAATGATGAGCTGCATACCTTGTACTCATCACCAGACATTGTTAGAGTAATAAAATGTCACAGGTTACGGTGGGCAGGTCATGCAGGGCGAATGGGAGTATCTATAACCGCGTTCAAGATATTGAATGGCAAACCCGGTGGGAAGAGACCACTGGGAAGACCCAGACGCGGGTGGTAGGATAACATTTGGATAGACTTGAGAGAGCTAGGGTGTAATGAGATAGACTGGATAGAATTAGCTCAAGATAGGGATAGGTGGCGTACTTTTGTGAGTGCGATTATGAACTTTCGAGTTTCTAATGACATAGAGAAGTAAGCAATTAAGGCAACGGCAATAATTCTAATACACAATTAGACAGAGCCCCATGGGCCCTTGTGGTGGCAGGTTGAACCAAAGATTTTATAGCGGGAGGAACGAAAAGTATTTTATATTCTACAAATGCTAGCTGAAAACTTTCGTTCATTTTTTGTTTGTTTGTATTTTATTTTTTTAAATAACATTTGTGTAGTGATTATCTTGGTAAACTCTTCTCAAGATGATAAGTAGCTCCGTGGAGTATATTGCAGACTGTCTTTAGAAGTTAAGGTATTATCCATCTTATGAATCTTTCTCTGTATAATAGGCAGGACGAACAAACCTCGTAAAGAAGCTATCGATATTCTCATAACTCCTTTGTACCGTTATCTTTGACACTGGAGAACAGTATAACATATTCCTATTGTTTATAAACATTTTAGCTTAACTTAAGATGCAGAAATTAGACAATAAACTCCGATAAAAACGTATATTATTATTTAATAAATGTTCACAGTTCATTTTTTAGAATTCATAAAAATGCTAACAACTTAACAAAAACTATTTTCTCTTTTATTTATTATTACCTTATAATTATTCCCGTCCAAGGCCTTTTTTTACAGATAGTAGAAAAAGTTCAAACTTACATTTTATTATTTTAACATTTTAAGATTAAAAACATATTATTGTACGTCGCAAACAAAAATAATCTATTATTGTGGAATAACAAATACAGATAGATATGTATTTAGCCTTGATATGCAAAACCAAAGTTCCCAGATTGATATTTTACATTTAATTGAATATCTAGTAAATAAACTAAACCACTTGACTATTAATATTACAGACGTGTGCAAATTATTAGGCTAAAACTCATTTTTGCTGTTTTTCATAATTTCCTTCTTTTGTTTTCTATATTTTTCGTGCATAGTTCATATTTTTAAACTATTTAATGTTTTTTGATCTATTCTTATAAGAGTATATATTACAAAGGAGTGGGGATTTTTTTATCTCTTATTTTTCCCTCGCGGTAGTACTTTTAGACAACGAAGCACATGTTTAGTGGATGTCTTAATACTGTGTCATAGTCATACTGTTTCTTTTAGTGACAATTATTTTGTTTTTCCCTGCAAATAACATTTTTATTTGTGTTTTCTGTAAAATATAATGGATTTTTTTTAATTTGAAGTGTTATTTACACTTCTAAACGTGATACAGATTTTCTTTTAAATCTTTATTATTGTTTATTGTGAAAGAGAGGTTATGAGCAACTCATGTGACTCGTCACTTCCTAAAAATGTTTTGACTAAATATATTTTAAAATCAAAACACTGCTCACAATAAGAAATAGCTAAAAAAGTATCTATTTCCAAAAAATCAGTGAGTTGAATTAGTCGGGCATTGACATTCGGTGAGCCATGCGAGCCCCGGAGCAGGGGTAAATGTGGCCGTAAATCAAAAATGAGCCTTTGTGTTGGTATAAAACTGGTCCAGATGGCTAAATCTAATAGGAGAGCTACTAACAGGCTCTCTCCAATCAGGTGAAGGAATACGGGGCTGACATATTCTCGTCTTTTGTAAGAAAACTACTAGGGATGTGGTGTCGGAAGAACAGTATCGATATTGTACTCATTAAAAGTATCGGAAGAAAAATATCGATACCGTACTAGTATCGAAAAAAAAGAATCGATAACAGTATTGGTATCGAAATTTTAATCTAGATTTTTTTAGTAATAATAATTTAAACTTTTTCATCATAATTGGATTTACATATTTATTTAAACACTGAAAACTATAATGGTTTTTAATATTTCAAATTAATTTAAAAAAACGATTTTTACCTATCCAACTTCTTAAGAAACTTCCATAATTCCCTTTTAACTTCTACCAAGATAGATTATTGACTATTGACAAACAGAAGAATGGACGCCCTGTCCTGCTTCCTCTGCTTAAACTAAGCACATACACTTTTCTGCTTCGTTTCCTTGGAGCACCCTTAAGTTGAGTTATTGAACTATCTGAAAGCTTATTTTGTTTAGTTTGTGATGGACTTACTCATTGATCAAGGAAGGGGTAGTGACTGGTTGCCATTCGTCCCGTTGCAGGGTCAGGCATCAGGTTGTATTTCGATACCAGAGAGTGAGTCCTAATATCAGTAAAATTATCGGAACAAATTTATTGAGAAATAAACCACTTGTATCGAAAGGAAAATATCGATATTAGTAAAGTATAGAATCTTTTTCCCATCCCTAAAAACGACTCTGTGAATCAGGCCCACCCAGTACGGAGACCTCGTAAAAAAACCAAAAAACCTAAGCAATGGCCAAGAAGGTTAGACTGGGCCCATGAGATGACTGGGGCAGGGCAGCTACAGAATATTTCACATATTATTCATAAAGGCTGGCAATACAATATGGGTGGTCGTACAGCTCTGTACAGTAATTATTGATATGGAAATAATTTAAATAATTATTTTGTGTATAATGTTTGCTGTCCTCGAGCTTGTAAACATTTGGACATTAAATCGTATCTATTTATTTTCAGTTCTGTTTATCAGATGCATCTATATTTCTTGTAAGAGAGGAAACTTGCAAATATGTACGCAGGACTTCGGATCAAAGTGTTCCCCAAACGGTAAAACAATCCACGTCAGTCGTGGTCCGGAGCGCCATGCCTGTGCATGGGCCCGGTGGAAGTTATACTGTGGAAGGGGTGATGGATCAAACCCAAGAAAAGAGGGTATTGAAAACCAACATTTACTTCAAGTAAGATAGTGGTTTCTCAATGGGGACATCGTTTCCATGCACGACACAAAACTAAGACAAGCAAGATTTCTGGAAGAAAGTAGTGTTCAAGTACTGCCATGGCCTGCAAATAGCCCGTTGAGCCCCAACGAAAAGTTGAGGACAATAACTAAGAAGAAAATGAAGGGAAAAACAATGAGTACAAAGTTGAGGACAACAACTAAGAAGAAAATGAAGGGAAAAACAATGAGTACAAAGTTGAGGACAGCAACTAAGAAGAAAATGAAGGGAAAAACAATGAGTACAAAGTTGAGGACAATAACTAAGAAGAAAATGAAGGGAAAAACAGTGAGTACAAAGTTGAGGACAACAACTAAGAAGAAAATGAAGGGAAAAACAATGAGTACAAAGTTGAGGACAACAACTAAGAAGAAGATGAGAGAAAAACAATGAGTACAAAGTTGAGGACAACAACTAAGAAGAAAATGAAGGGAAAAACAATGAGTACAAAGAGTGACCTAATTGCTTCACTCACACGAATATGTCACCATAACGAAGAAGTGAAAAATAATTGTAGAGAGTTAATACAAAATATGCCAAAGCGGCTAGAAATGATAATAATGAGTAAAAAAATGCGTATTAAGTATTAATATGTAGAAAAAACGCACAATAAAAGATATTTTAGTAATTAGGTACATTTTTGTTATTTTTTCATCCTTTAGTCTAATAATTATTGCACATTTTCTCTTTGTTAGTCAAAACTAGTTTCCAATAAGATTACATTTATTGGGGCCTATATCGTCCTTTATTCACTCTTTTACTCGCTTTTGTTGAATACATAGCAAATGTTTATGATTATCTAGTCAAACAATTATTTGAATCTACTATTGCATAGAAATATTACAGTTTTGGTGACGTAATCCAAGCCGTTCTATTAGGTATGAATATTATAAATAGTTCCAAGATTGTAAACCTAAATGCCTAAAAATGTCACTATTATAATAGCTTTCACACAAGTTTCTCACAACCTGTAAGTGTATGAATGCCTCATTAATCTGATATAAACCCTAATAAATAATTTACTAAAATTTATTTAAGTCATTTTTAATGATTACTTGTTTTTATTTTGTTTTCAGATTTTCCAGCTGTTTTCTATGGATCTATTCAACGGACGGCATTTTCAAATGTTGTTTAAACGGAGGCATTATACAACAATTGATGTAATTGTTCTTTTTTCTTGACAGTTCACTTGAAAAATAAAAAAAATAAAAATGGTCTATCTTACAAACTTAATTCAAAAAATTCGTCATAAACATTATATAATCGGCTTCATCGTCTTGACATTTATTTGTACGTTTTTAATTGTTCAATTAATGTCATACAATTTAGAAAACGGTAAACGGAGTCTAAAATCAGTCGATACTAAACACGAAGCGTTTGAAACAGACGATAAACATTTTGAAAGAAAAGAAGTCAAACAGAAAAAAGCTACAGTGGAAAGATTGCGTAAGAAACAAGGGGATCCAGAATTGTACGAGGAAGAAATGGACATGTTCGATGATGCAAGTCGAAACGATCCCAATTCCGTAGGACGAAGACCGGGTGCATCTCTACGTCGAGGGGAGAGAAGCTGGGGAGTGCCTTTAAGAGTAGTGCACCTGGATCTAAAAGGGGCGCCCCCAAAAATGAAATACCTGCAGTCGCTTTTGCCTCTTCTGGCATTGTCTGGGGCTAATGCTATTCTCATCGAGTATGAAGACATGTTTCCTTATACCGACACTCTCAGGAACCTGTCAGCTCACAATGCTTACACACTGGATCAGGTGAGCTGTACGGCATGTTT
>CABFVX010011470.1:0-10612 GCA_902151425.1 Timema shepardi | reverse complement strand
CTGTAGATTTGACTGAGCCACAGAGACAAGGTAAAACTCAATTACTTTCTTCAGTTACCGTCAATTGGGGGCTGGCGCTGAAGCGACTCTTCACTTCCTACGACCATTGACCGGGCCCTTAACCTTCGCCCAAGACTAAATAACAATATATTTAAAATTGGTTATTAGCTTATATAATAGTTTCAGAAACAGCATTATATTTGAATTTAAATATCTAAAATTAAAACAAGGTAGCTTCAAACTTAATAACATTCGTTGGAATGACAAACTTTGTGTAGTAGTTTTACATCCCAACTATCATTTTGGTTATAGGGCTTGCTAGAAGTATTTCTATATTACAATATATTTAAAGTTGGCTCTCAACTTGTATGTTACTTTCAGAAACCATATTATATTTAATGTTTGATAACTATAATGAAATAAGGTCGCTAAAAACCTGATTACTTTTGTTCGAATGACAAACTTAATTTAGAAGTCTTACATTCAACTGATCATTTAGTTTATAGGCTTGTAGGAAGTATTACTATTTTAGCCTAAATCGATTTTCTTAAAGAAACAGTTCATGAGCGTTGAACTTAGTTATGCTCTTCAAACCTTTATTATCCCATTTATTTCGTTAAACTAATCATACATTGATATATCTAATATATTCATACAAATTAGCGAATCATGTCGAAATGCCACATTGGTTTGTATGTATGTAAGAGAGAAAGAAATACCCGAAATTTTCCTTCTCTCTTACACAATCGTGAGATAGAAAATTTTAGCCGCAGATGTCCATCCAATTATATTATAGAGAATGGGCTCCACCTCTGCTTATAAGGTAAAGAGTGTCCCTCTTTGATTTTGGCGGCGGCCATCTCAGATTTTCAGTATTTTGGAGGTCATGTTGAATTTTTCAAAGGGTAATTAATATATTATTCCCTAATGTTAACATACTTTGGCTTTCAATAAACTAAAAAACTCACAATTTATAAAAAAAGTGTATTTTATTTATATATATGTGCTACCTATGTATGCGATTGATACGGATCACAAGACTTCCGACGGTTAAAATATAATAATATATCATATGTATTTTAATAAGAATAACTCATTAATTAACTCAACAAATAAGTGAAGTTTGCTAATGTCATGATATTAACCTGGTAAAAGACAAGCATCAAATAATGAGATTTGCGTTGTTCCCTCAATAACTGCACTGTATGTAGTCCGCATTGTCAATCGAATGATTCAAACAATATAATGAAATGTTGGTGACGGGAAGACCTGGTTTAAATTCCAGTCAAGTGTTCTGAGCTGAGGGTCAGTTGAAATAAATTGTTTCTGATTCCTCCTCTACACAAATGAGAGTACATTTCATCTAAATTCTACATTTCTCTTTCTTGCGCCATTGTGTAAATATGTGGATAACCCGCGCATGCTAGTAAATATGTGATACGGGTGACATAAAAATATGAGCCACGATTATTGCACCGTAAAATTTTATTCTTTTGTTAATAATAATTATGTCCCTATAATAAATTTTTAATATTTTTCTATTGTAAATACGGTGAAATACGCGAAGAAAGGATGAGTAGACAAATAAGTGTGAAAAAAATACGTATCATATTGAACAGGATATATAGATATTAACTTCCTAAATAAAAGTCGAGCACGTCAATCGAGATTATTAACATTGAGGCAATCCTGTCTGTCAGAGATTTTAATATTACTTCTCGTTAGAACTATCAGCATTTCATTTCACTATTTTTAAATGACTGAGAAAAGAAGAATTTAGTGGAAGTGTTCACACATTTGCCAGAAAAGAGAGTGATAAATTATCTAGTAAAAATACCTCGGTACGCTCGGCCGAGATTATAATCCCAACTTCCTTGTCAGCAGCCAATTGGTTTAGTTGAGCTTGACATTATTCCACATTACAAGTGTTGTGGCCATGTTTAGTAAAGCAATTTATCTCGAAAGGTATGTTTTATATCTAGATTTTCAACTTAAACCATTCATTAACATTGAAACAAGTATCGTATTACAAGACGGTTAGCAAATAAAATATAAATGGGAGACACCCGTTCTTACTTGAAGAGCGTGATACTCCCAGCAGGATTTGAACTCTGACCTCCTATTGCTCAGAAAACTAGACAAGACATGACTGACACCTTTGTTTGTGTTCCTCTTAGCGTGTTGAAAATAATGTTGTTTTAGGACTTATACCGGCATGCCATATAAAGCTAGATCTTGTGCTTGTTGGCTTGTGAGGTTAGGTCTTGTGAGGTTAGTTCTAGTGAAGTTAGGTATTGTAAAGTTAGGTCTTATAAAGTTTAAGTCTACTGTCTTTAGGTCCACTGCCTGTTTGAACAGTTAAGGATATTTTAAAGTAATCTATGAAAAACGAATTTTAAGTCCAGTGCTTTTAGGTATAGGGAAGTTAGTAGCTATAAAATTAGGTGTTATGAAGTTAAGGCATTTAATTTAGGTGCTGTGACTTTAGGTCTTATAATTTTAGGTCCACTGCTGCATGTGCCCTGCCGACAGCTTCCGCCTACTCAACCCCCAACAAACTATTTGATGGCTCTATGTATATAGGTGACCTGGTGGTCTAGGGGTAAGGTGTCGGACTTCTGTGCTGGGGTCCGGGGTTCAATACTCGGTCCCGGCACAGATTTATCTGATTACCAAACCCTTCCTTCACCTCTGACAAGACATCTTGCGAATGTGGCAAATGCCAGGCCTCCACCGTGGTTCGGATTCCACGTTAAACTTCCTCCATTTCATCTCACAATCACCCTACCATTACACATTAGCGTAAGTGCGTACAACCCGAATGGGTAGTAAGACGCGGTGCTAATAATAATAATAATAATAATAATTTTCGGTACATTTCTAAATGACATTGGAGTTTAGGGTGTTTCTTCAGATGAAGCGAATAAGGGGCTCTGACAAAAGGAGTCAAATACTCGTATTTTTAGGAAAGTCTTCGCGATTGATTTTGTTACGTCTTGGTATCGAGTGTTTTCGACCAAAAAGTTCTGACCAAGTGCGAAAACGATTTTGAGATGGTTCTCTTAAACAAAAATGGTGGTTGGGGTGAAAAGATCTAACAGCCGGTAGATTAATTTATGTAATCCTACTACATGAACTGCAAATCAACGGAAAATGGCCTATTTGATTTTATTCTTAGTTAAATCGGTGTTTATTTTGACTAGTCCTAATATTTACACAACATAAGCTAAATATATATCCCCAAAAATAGCCTTAGGAAAACATATAGTACTCTTTTTTAACCATAGCTAAACGGTGCTTAAGTAATAACGTACTGTCATATATTTCTAGCTACAAATTAAAATGAACAGCAACTACTATAGTGGCCCCATGGCTTCTTTGGTGCTGACTGACAGCTCACAGCTGATAGCTGACAGCTTTGAAAAGCTACCAGACCAAATTATGTATCTCTACGCCGAACCATATAATCTGCAAAAACATGTGTTCAGCAGCTGTCACTTTTGACGGTCAAAATTTATGTATATACTTAAATGTTGACTGTCAGAAATCAGCTGTGAGCTGTCAGTCAGCACCAAAGAAGCCATGGGGCCACTATAGTAGTTGCTGTTCATTTTAATTTACAAAAATTTAAAATCCATCGACTACGAAGTTATACTCGTTTAAATCTAACATAAGAAGTGATGTTATGAAATTGGCGTACAAATTCTTGGCTCTTTGGTCGTAACCATACTCTTTAGTCTGGTCAAAAAAAGCGTTACCAAACCGAGGTTTGGTATCGTCTCGGTCATAAACATTTCGTAAACATCGATACCAGGTCAACCACGAAAACACTTCTTTTGTTCTTTGATTGTATTTGTGAAATACACGCAATACATCCCTTACCAATAATCTACCCTTTCACACATAAATACATAGATTATTATTTTAAAACTAAATCGACATAATCACTTCAACTTTATAGCGAAACTCTCCCTAGGAAAATTAGCTTTCCGAGGTCTTGCTCAGACATAAAGTTAGCGGATCAAACCCTTTGACCATAGAAATGGGTCTACAGCTACAAAACACGATCTGAAAGTAAAACCACACATAAAAAATGTAACAGTTGAAGTGTTTAGACGAAATCTGGGCTGTCTATGCATGCCCTTGAAGATATTGTTTATATTGTGTCAGTGTGGTAGCACTGTAGGTAGGTCCTAACTTCACCAGCGGCCACGAGTTAACCTACATTACGTATTGTTCTCCTCACACGTGTAGCTCGCCAACACCTTTCAAGGTTTGGCACGCCTACTGATGCAAAGAACTCCCCTGTTCGAGACCAGATTGTGTCGGCGAGAATACCCTTAGGTTAAACTAGATTAAATCGTGTTGATAATAACCTTGCTTTCGATCAGTAGCGTGACCAGACATTTATTTTGGTGGGGCCGCGGGTGGGAGGGGTAACGGGGGTATATAATCAAGCTAAGCTATAGCCAGAACGAAATTTCTGGATGATGAAGGCGAGAAAATGTTTGGATATTAAATGTATCAAAAGCAGCGATTTACATAAAATAAGTAATGTCTATTTTTTTGTATGCGTTATAGTACGTATATTAAGTTGAAAATGCACCAAATTTGCTCGATGTATACATTTATCTATGGTTCATCAATAAAGGACGGTGAAAGTGTAAAACGGTTTAAAAAGCAATTTTATTATGTAGAATAGAACTAATTTAACAAAGTTAGGTATTTGTAAATTAGCTAATTACAGCTTTTAAATGGCTGTAGTTTTTTTATCCTAATAACTTATAATTACAGTCTTAAACATATGTTATTTAAGCATCGGTCCCTTGCCATGGTCAAGACCACTAAGGCTACATTCCTCAATGTGTTGAAGCTCTTGTAACTTTACCAATTCGAACCCCAATCAGGTTAAAGTAATTTAGTCTTAACGTGTTGAAAATTCGTGTATCGTACGAAGGATGATTTCAGGTTTTCATGGACGGTAATGCTAATTAAAATTAATATAATAATAAAAAAATAGTGCTTCAAAATAGATGTATTTCGCTACACATAGCTATCCCAACGGTTCTAGAATATTTGTCATGAGCATGATGGCATGTTTATATAAATAATAATATTTAGCACCGCGTCTTACTACCTGTTCGGGTTATACGCTTTAAGTACTAATTACGCTAATGCATTAGGAATTGGGGAAGTTGAATTAGAGGAAGTGAACTCGCATTTGCGTGGAGGGAGAATGGAAAACCATTGAGGAAAAACCACCCCCCGTTCACCCGACCGAGATTCGAACCTCGATCTCCCCGTCCTCAGCAGTCGAGCTCAACATGACTAGCGCGTTAGCCAACTACGCCACCGAGGCGGGTCATGTTTATGTAAAAATAATAAATAAATGGCCTCGTGAAATTCCACGATGCCCATGACATTAATTCATTCACGACCTAAGTTTACCTGGATGACAGCTCGAAATGTTACTAAAAATAGTCCCTAATATATCACAACGCCAACAGCTGACATCTATCACTTTGGATGACTGTAATAAAAACGGGTGGTAATATATTAATGTGATAGCTAACCACAGTAATTTAGGCCAATATTATTTATATATTTATTTGAGGACGGACACAAAGTTTATTTATCGTTTTATTCCACTTTAAAAAATATTCACACCACTTTCACCAAAAAAAATAATTATAGCGAACATAGCTTCAAAATGGCGACTGACGAATTGAAACCATGTGGTTGAACACGACGGTAAACAAGTTCTTTACAATAATGCACCCACGCAGTAGATACAAATATTTTGTTCAGTTAAATATTTTGAAATACAATCAAATAATCATAAAATAATTTATTATATACATAAAAAATGACAACAAATTTATCTTTTGTAAGTAAATGAGATACCTGTATTAAAATGTATTGATGTGTGCACACTATATTACACATCATAGATAACATTCCAAAACGGAAAATAAGTACTTTTAATTATGTTTAAAATATTGTTTCGAGTTGGATTAAAATAAATTATTCAAAAAAATGAAATATTATGAGAAAATTTAAGTTTGGGTTATTTTAAATATAATATATAAAAGGTAATTAAATATCTTTACATTTATAACAAAACAGGGTTCTTTTACAAATGTTGGCAACCCAAAACCTAAAAAATATGATTTTCGAAATGTCATCCAGGTAAAAACCGATCGTGAACGAACTTTGTATTAAAGGAACTTTGTTGAGAATACCATGTGTATAATAAAACCTATCTAAGTGTTTTTATTGAAGGAATATTTAATTTATTTTGACCGAAAGTTGTTTCTTTTATACAAACTGTACAAATATTTAATGCGCGAGCCTATACCCGCTTCGATGGCCAAATCGTCCAAGGCGTAAGCCTCACGATAAAAAGGATTTACGATGACGTGTAGGTTAGGGATAGAAACCCGGCTGAGTACAGAGGGGCTACTCTCTCCTAAAAGGTTCCTCCACTATATATACCTTTCTCTCTCCATTCAAATCCTGATTCTGCCTCATTGGACTGGTAGTAGGACGCAGCACCATAAACGACAGTAAACCCTTGCCAAGCAAGTAAAACACGTCACGTGGTCTAGCAGGAACGTACAATAGATTCAAACGGGGCTGAGGTAGTGTTCTATCATTGCCACTGCCCGCAATGAACGCTTCTAGTTGTAATTTCAACGTGAGCAAGCCACAGGGCTCCAACCTTCACGCGAGGAACTAGTCATTAAATTATGAAGACAATCTCAAGTTCCCACATGTATAGTCCTGCTCCATTACCGAGACAAGTGTCTGCGTTACAGTTATCACTGGTCGAATGTTCTATCGCAGGAAGGTCAAACTTGTGATCCTGTGCGGCCCGCGGACCTTTTAATAAACCAACATACAATACGGTCCGATTTATATTACTTAGACATTAGCACCGCGTCCTACTACCCCCTCGGTTTGTACGCTTAAGTACTAATTACGCTAATGGGTTAGGAATTGGGAAGGTTAAATATAGAGGAAGTTACCCGCATTTGCGTGGAGGGAGAGTGGAAAACCATTCAGGAAAAACCACTCCCAGTTCACCCGACCGAGATTCGAACCTCGATCTCCCCGTCCTTGGCAGTCTAGCTGAACACGAAACTAGCGCGTTAGTTAACTACACCACCGAGGTGGGCTAGATTCATATTATTGTAAAAACCGTATAAATACCCCGTTTTAAATCATGATATTTGGAAAGTGATCATTATTTAAACCCAATTTTTACTCCTTACTGACCAGAGATTAAGTTTCAAAAATTGTTGAATCTGCGCAATGTTTGGCAGCACTTGAGTGTGTAAACAGCTGTTAACACTTATTTTTTTCAAAAACTATCCAAGAGACGACGTCTTACGGAGGGAGACACGTTTGTCATCAATTGTGAATATGACTTTAACACAAGATTATATAGTCTTCATAATTGGAGTTGTACGCCTCAAGTGCGGCTAGAAACCAAACACTAGACGACAACTACCTAGATCAGAATGAAACTGATCCCATTCTATTCTGGTTTAGGTAGGTGTCGTCATGTACTTAGTGTAGCGCCGCACTTGAGGCGTACTAAATTTGACTATGAAACTGGCCCATAGGGTCAAATTTAGTACGCCTCAAGTGCGGCGCTACACTAAGTACAAGACGACACCTACCTAAACCAGAATGGAGTGGGCCAGTTTCCTATGAGAGAACGGCCCATTCCATTCGAGTTTAGGTTGGTGTCGTCTTGTATTTAGTGTAGCGCCGCACTTGAGGCGTACTAAATTTGACTATGAAACTGGCCCATAGTCTATGAATATGACCCTATCACACAATCGTTGCAAATAAAAGTTTAAAATTTCTGTAGAAAGAAAATAGTAAGTATGAAAATGTTATTGAATCTTTAGTGGGTATGTTTTTAAAATAATAAGGGTTTTATTATTACTAAAATGTCGTGTTGAGCTTGACTGCTGAGGATGGGGATATCGAGGTTCGAATCTCGGTCGGGTGAACTGGGGGTGGTTTTTCCTAAATGGTTTTCCACTCTCCCTCCACGTAAATGCGGGTTCACTTCCTCTATTTCAACCTTTCCAATTCCTAATCCATTAGAGTAATTAGTACTTAAAGCGTATAGCCCGAACGGGTAGTAAGACGTGGTGCTAAATATTATTATTATTAATATTATTACTAAAAGATGGTGGCTATGCGCCCATATTACATTTTATGAAATGTGCCCCACCTTTCAGTATTTTCAATTTTTTGATGTGGCTCTTTTTACCAAACGAGTTTGACATTCCTGGTCTAACGTGCTACTCTCAATAATCTAGTGACACAAAATGAGTATGATCAATGCTAAATAAAATCTGCTTGGATAGATGAAGAAAAGTTTTTTTTATCATAAGTATTTAACATGCACTTTCTGAACTTACTAACTATATCAGTACACGACTTAACAACATCTTAGATCTAGTACAGACACAGCACCCAACCCCAGGACGTTAATTTATCACTGTGAATTGAGGAAACCTACATTTCACCAGACGACCTGGCGGTCTAGGCGTAAGGTGTCAGACTTCTGTGCTGGCGGCAGGGGTTCAATCCCCGGTCCCGGCATAGATTTATCTGATTACCCAACCCTTCCTTCACCTCTGACAAGACGTCTTGTGAATGTGAGGAATGCCAGGTCTCCACCGTGGTTCGGATTCCATGCTAAACTGAAGGTCCTCCATTTCATCTCACAATCACCATACCATTACACATGAGCGTAAGTGCGTATAACCCTAACGAGTAGTAAGACGTGGTGCTAATAATAATAATACTAATAATACATTTCACCAATTATATATTTTTCAGCCATGCCGGAAATCGAGGTCGGAAATCTTAGCTCAATAGGTAGACAAGCTACCGACGGAGCCAATATGTCGGACAAAAGGTAGATATTGAAAAACTACCCATGGTCAGGATCGAACCATGATCTATCGAGTCAGATTCAATAATAATTGAAACAAGCCCTTCTATCAGACCTGTGAGTACCGTGCTCTTCAATCCTTTCTAATTTTCTAATGATTTAGGTCTGAACATACAATCCCATCTTCCCACCTACTTTTTTTACAGAACGGAATTGGCAAAAACCGTGCGAATAACTTCCGTGACAAACATCTACAACATTCGAAATAACCACAACTGTTCCTAATTTTAAAATATCTTCAGTCAAAGTTTCCAGACGGTCGCGTGCGGAGTTGAGCCAAGTGCTCATTTATTATGAAAGCGAAGTTCTTATCACAAAGAAAAAATAAAGTTTTTGTTGACTTGCTTATCACAATAAACATCTAGTTCAGAGTTTTCCAAACATTTACACCATATGCCCTCCCATCATTCCCGTTTTATTTTATGAAATTCCCGCCTCGCTTCTCCTTTTCCAAAAATTTAAAAAATAAGAATTCAATAAATAAACTTTATTAATACAACGTCAAGAATCGTTCAGTATTTTATATTATTTGACATTTCTCGTGAGCTGTATTTGAACGGTGGGTTGAAAGGAGCTACCTGGGCATTATTTGAACGGTGGGTTGAAGGGAGCTTACGGGAGCTGTATTTGAACGGTGAGTTGAAAGGAGCTACCTGGGCATTATTTGAACGGTGGGTTGAATGGAGCTACGTGAGCTGTATTTGAACGGTGGGTTGAATGGAGCTACGTGAGCTGTAAATGAACGGTGAGTTGAAAGGAGCTACATGGGCTGTATTTGAACGGTGGGTTGCATGGAGCTACGTGAGCTGTATTTGAACGGTGGGTTGAATGGAGCTACGTGAGTCTGTATTTGAACGGTGGGTTGAACAGAGCTACGTGGGCTGTATTTGAACGGTGGGTTGAAGAGAGCTACGTGGGCTGTATTTGAACGTTGAGTTGAAAGGAGCTACGTGAGCTGTATTTGAGCGGTGGGTTGAATGGAGCTACGTGAGCTGTAAATGAACGGTGAGTTGAAAGGAGCTACGTGGGCTGTATTTGAACGGTGGGTTGAATGGAGCTACGTGAGCTGTATTTGACAGGTGGGTTGAAGATAGCTACTTGGGCTGAATTTGAACGGTGGGTTGAAGAGAACTACGTGGGCTGTATTTGAACTGTGGGTTGAAAGGAGCTACGTGAGCTGTATTTGAACGGTGAGTTGAAAGGAGCTACGTGGGTTGTATTTGAACGGTGGGTTGAATGGAGCTACGTGGGCTGTATTTGAACGGTGGGTTGAATGGAGCTACGTGGGCTGTATTTGAACGGTGGGTTGAAAGGCGCTACCAGGGCATTATTTGAACGGCGGGTTGAAGGCAGCTACGCTAGCTGTATTTGAATGGTGGGTAGAAAGGAGCTACCTGGGAATTATTTGAACGGTGGGTTGAAAGGAGCTGCGTGGGCTGTATTTGAACGGTGGGTTGAAAGGAGCTACGTGGGCTGTATTTGAACGGTGGGTTGCAAGGAGCTACCAGGGCATTATTAGAACGGCGGGTTGAAGGGAGCTACGTGGGCTGTATTTGAACGGTGGGTTGAAAGGAGCTACGTGGGCTGTATTTGAACGGTGGGTTGAAGAGAAATACGTGAGCTGTATTTGAA
>CABFVX010011469.1:0-10613 GCA_902151425.1 Timema shepardi | reverse complement strand
GATAAATCTGTGCCGGGACCGAGGATTGAACCCCGGCCACCAGCACAGAAGTCTGACACCTTACCCCTAGACCACCAGGTCTCCCTTCTTGACTAACATTTATGTGATTAGACAAAACCTGAAATTGAATAGAACTTCAGGTTTCGGTAATTTGAAAACGCCCAATCTTAGGATTGAGCAAAAAAAAAACATCCATAGGCCGTTTTTTGAGGCTTTGCGTCCAACATGTATATATATATTAAACGTTGCTATTGGTTACTAACACACGAGCTATTTTACTGTAGTGAGATTTAAAATGTTTAATTGATTCTATTCTCAGGTACGAAGTGTTCCGTCTCTATCCTACTGACGAACAACTTCAATTGTTACATCAATTTCAAGAGAGAAGAGATTACAGCATCTGGTCAGAAGCGTTTAAACCCAACATGTCCGTCGATATAATGGTAGCGCCCATTAATAGGATGATTTTCCAAAAGTTCCTTCAGCAAAACTATATTAAATACGAGATTAAAGTTAAGGATGTCCACAAGTAAGTATTGTGTATTCTTGAGTCTGAAGCATTTACCACTGCGTCATACTACCTGTATTTACCAATTAGGCTTAAGTGTGAGGGACGAGGGAGATTGAATTTAGAGGTAATGTACCCGACTGGGATTCGAAACCCGACCTCCTTGTCACCAGCAATCTAGTATATCGCGAGAATGATGCCTTATACCATGTGACCACCAAAGCAGGTTTGGGTCTAAAGCAATTAAATTGAATGTGTTTATGAATATGTGATAATGGAATGGATTGCAAGTCTAGTAATTGTATATTTAATCACTGCAGAATTAAGAGCTCGAGAGTTAATTGCCACAATTATATGAAAATCGTCAGCTAAAGTCCGTTCATCGCAGGAATTGTTTTCTGAAAGGCCTTTTTTCCTACCAGAAATCTATTATATAGTAGGTTATTGGTAGGAAAAAAGACCTTTCAGAGAGTAATTCCTACCGTGAATGAAGTATACATATGAGTGATTAATTATGATAACGAACTATCAGATAACGCAGCCATCTTCGACTCAGGAGGGCTTTATGCTCTCAATAGTTCAATGACAACTGAACGAATAGGCATAGTATTTTAATGGTACTATTTTGGACCCCTCTCATTTATTTAAAAAGTCATGGATGAAGAACTGTATGTAAATTTTCTTTCCTATACTTCATCCATGGATGATCAGGCGTTTTCAACAGTAATTTCAATATAATAAGTTTTAAAACTTTTTTTTTATTTATAAAACTCTCTTCGTTTTATTTGAAAATCAGGTAATGAGCCTTTTACCCAATGGGAAGCTAGCCTTCACATCAGGTTGCCATGAGTTATCCTATTAGTTAGTTTTAACACTGGTGACAAGGGGTCCAAGAAGCAAGAGGTTGGTCATATATAATAGCTTGGCTATCTAATTCCTCATAAAGATTGTTACGGGAACAGGAAAGCTAATATCAATAATGTAAGGGTTTATAATTATTATAGACTAGTTATAAAAGCTCCAGTTGTTAGTTCATCCCATACATTGATGTGGTGGAGGCACGTCCGTAGTCCATCGCCAAAAAGTTGAAGAATATGAACGATTGAGGCAGTTACTATTGGGACGTGTAGCTTTTAAGTGTTCTAAGGCAATTGGCCCTTTTCATTTGGCGTGGAAACGCAGAGCCATGGAATCAAGCGGTTATCTTCAAGAATTTTACTGTTTTAAAATTTTATTTTCGGAAACAGTTTGTTCAAGAATAGAAACATGTTGATTAAGTTATACTTTTTATATATACACCTCTATAGTTTTAACAGTGATCTAATATCAATAATTTAGACATTTTTAAATAGAAGATTGCCGGCTGCATAGCAAAAAATAGGAAAAGGTAACAATTAATAAACATCAATACATTATCTTAGAAAGGGTGTTGAAAATATTAACATAAAAATTTCCCTAGTTCTCGAGAAAACTGATATTTCCAAACGTATGATTTTTTCCGGAAGACCTGTCCGGTAGCTAGCGCCATCTATTGTTTCCGTGCGGTCACCCTCCCACCCACCATCCCAGATAATATGTTTTAGACTAGCACTCGACAGAGCCAAGGGCCTTAAGATGTTTGTTGATGCTAGCTTAACAAAAGACAACTACAAGGGTTTAACTGTACACCGGAAGAATAGGTTTGTTAAAATCTGTACATATTGTATTACTTGTGGCTTACTTCTGTCCAGACGGTACGTGAATTTTTACTTCAATTTCCAGTGAACAGCCCTTATCATAAACCAACAAGTAAACGAGTCTTGGTTCTTGTTAGGTTCCACAAACCTCAAACTCCGTTTCTATTTGTATTCAACTGTTTATATCAATCTGACGTCATTCTGTAGCCAGGCGGCTACAAGGGCTCCTCCAATCTGACCAGAATGTGGTGCCTAGGTCTGCATCTCCCAGCCATAATTGGCAGATTTTGTTTGCTAAGGCTATGGTGCCATATGTTCTGCCAGGACGTTTAACATCCAGGTTGTAGCCATATAAGCAGTCTTTTAAACTGACTGTACAGGGATGGCTAAGCATATCAAGATTATTTATAGCCACTTAATATTAAGTTGTTAATTTTCACTATACTCTCATATGATAATGCTAAGTGTTTTCCCGGTATAGCTCCTTAGAAGATGAACAGAAGAGCCTTTTCATGGTGAGATCTCGTAGCAGTGGAGTGGTCTCACAGTACTATCGATATGACTGGGTAAGATAACAATGAATATTCGATAGACAGATGTTACCTCTCAGGTTAGCCGATAGAGTGTGCATGTTACTTCACTAGAACTAGAGAATTATCCTCTATTATAAGAACAGTAGACGAATTTGAAATATTATTATTATTATTATTATTATTATTATTATTATTATTTATTATTATTATTATTATTATTATTATTATTAGCACCACGTCTTACTACCCGTTCGGTTTATACGCCCTTACGCTAATGTGTAATGGCAGGGTGATTGTGAGATGAAATGGAGGACCTACAGTTTAACGTGGAATCCGAACCACGGTTGAAGCCTGGCATTCTACACATTCACAAGTTGTGATTAATACACTTGAAAATAATAAAACCATCTCAAACAAATTGCCTCATAAATTCATTACGACACATTAAGGAATCACATCTACCTCGATGAGACCAAGTCCTGAAGACGATGCACACTATAGATTTAGACTAGTCGTCCAAAACTATATGGCATCCAACGCAGCCATTAAATCAAAGGAAAATAGATAAGAAACTAGTCCATTCAAATCGTACTATTTTTTGATTTTCTTACTTCTTCTCATAACAAATTAATCAACAATGTAGCTATAGATAGAAATGGTTCTAATTTCTTGCTGCATAGTTTAAATTCTATAATATAAATTATACCATCATCTTCCCCGTTTGAAATATTTTTTTTATTGATCTTCTATAGTAAATTTAAATATAACATTATTAGCCTTCCCAAGGAATTGAATAATCAAAAATAACAAATAATTCTTAAAGTGTCGTATACTTGATACATTTTTAATAAAAAGATATAATCTCTGAATTGTTATTTTTATGATAATTTACTAAATTTTAACGTGTATATTTTAACTAACAAGAGTTATTTAACCTAATATTCTGTTCTATACATCCAATTATTATTTGTATGTACAGTAAACACATCTTTTACTACTTTTTCAACAATATTAAAATTCACTAAGCCATAATTAAATTTTACTTTTAACATGATTGACTAATTTCACCAAAATATAATATTCATAAATAACAGTTTGGAGATTTTTTTTCTTGTGAACCCTTAGGACTACATAAATGATGAGCTAACCAAGGCAATCTTCGCACACTAATTAATTTACCATTATAAGTGATGCAGTATAAGAGTTAAAAATAGATATACAGTAGCCCCGTGGCTTCTTTGGTTTTGACTGACAGCTCACAGCTGACTTCTGACAGTCAACATTTAGGTATATACCTAAATTTTGACTGTCAGAAGTGACAGCTACTAAACTCATGTTTTTGCAGATCATATGGTTCGGCGTAGGGATACATAATTTGGTCTGGTAACTTTTCAAATCTGTCAGTCAGCACCAAAGAAGCCATGGGGCTACTGTAGAGTACCTTAAAATATGCTATGGAAAAATGACAGGGTGAATAGAATTGTGTTTGTATCATATTTAATATTGAGTCTCGATAATATGGGATATCTATTTTTTATGAACCCAGATACTATGTATAAACTTGATTAATTTTAATTATAGAGTGTATGGATCAAAAGGAAGGGGTAGGGCCATGTAGGGCTTGGCTAAATGTTGTATACGAATGTGTTAAAAAGAGAAACATTAATAGTTTTAAGAATAACAGAGCTTATATGATTCGATGTGTGGATGTTGTTGAAGAGAAGGGAGTATGCAAGGATAGGGAAGTGAGGAGAAAGTTAGTGAGAAGTGAGTTTTTTATATATGCATAGTTTCTTGCCTACCCCGCAAGGGAGCGACGTGATTGGGTATGCGTTTCTGTATGTTGAAATACTATCTATTTATTTTAGATTCTTTACTTGCTTGTACTTGACCTATCCTCACCACCCTAATTCTTAGTTTATGTATTAATTTTAATCATATAATAGGATTAATATTAAAGGAATGTAATATTATTATAACTTTCTCATAGCATAAAGCAATATTATTTTAACCATTGAAACCTAAATTCAAGGAGTATTCGATGATTAAAATTTGTCAGGATAGGGTTTTCATAAGTTATCCCAAAGGAGTTTTTTTGAATTGTATATTCTACCCTAATATTGAGCGCAGCTTACTGAAGAGAAAAAATAGATCAAATCGATTTGCTCAAAATCCGCTTAAACGATTGATACTAAATTTTATATCTAAACATTGTTTAACGCTAAAAACAAAATTGCAATTATTGTTTTCTAATGAAAACTACTTTAAGGATAACTTAAAGAAGTGGAAATTTTCCAATTTTGATCAACTACCCGAAACTATTTAATATAAAAAATCACTTATTTTAATGTTGTACTTTCTATATTTAAAAAAACATATTAATCTGTAATCTGAGATATAAGAAAACATATACATTTTTATGGAATACTTAGAAATATGTAATTGAATGTTATGCTCTTTAGTGAACAAAGATGCTACTTTATTCAATGTTTCTGTAACAGTGTATATTATTACATTTATGCTCCTTGGTGGAGTGTTTCTGTAAAAATAAATAGTATTTAGTTTCACAAATTTTAGGTTTTTTTTTGTAAATCTCTCTATTTTAAGATCAAAGAAAGTGAGAGGAAGAGAAATTGTTTGTGTTTGATCATATTCTTATTTGTTTTTGACTTCAGATCCAGAGTTACCTGCGCAAATTAGAGAAGAAATATCGCAAACTGGTGAGGGTGGAAAGTATAGGGAAGACGTACGAGGGGCGTGATATCCTAGTGATACAGATATCGACCGATAGGAGCGCCCGCAGACCGATCGTCCTAATAGACGCCGGTATCCACGCGAGAGAATGGATCGCCCCTTCCATGGCCCTGTATATAATCAACCGGCTCGTGGAGAACCAGGACGACACAGAGGAGCTGGCCGCCAAGGTGGACTGGCATATCATACCCGTCATCAACCCTGACGGATACGAATACACTCACACCAAGGTGAAGGTCGCCCCTATCCGCACATATGCTGAGGCAACTGGGTGCCAGAGTCATTTTCTTTTAACGTTAACAAAAAATTTAATTCATGATTAAAACAAACAAAAAGGAAATCATGCACAACCCCATATAAAAAAATATTTAAAACTGTTAAGTTGAATTAGGTTAGGTCATGATAGAGTCTAACTCCATAAAAAATATGTAAATTAAGTTTCCTCTGCTATGAATTATTTTTTAAAACAATATTTTCATTGCAACTGTTATTTACAGGACCGTTTGTGGAGGAAAAACCGTTCTAAAGTCAAGAACTCACATTGTCGCGGTACTGATGCAAACAGGAACTTTGACCTCCATTGGAATGGCGAGTTAATACATTTCTAAATGATATTTATTAAATATATTTTAAAATATGTCTATTTTTAGATATTTAACGTGCACTTTATGAAATGATAGATTGTATCAGTACAAGACCTATAAACTAACTTAAATCAAGAACAGATACAGCACCTAAAACCCCAGCCTTTAATTTATCACTGTGAAAAGAGGATTCTCACATTCCACCAATGATAATTTTTGTCGGCCACGCTGAGAATCAAACCCGGGGCACTTAATCTAGTAGGTAAGCACACTAATGACTGAGCTAAGACCCCCAGATTAAAAGGTTTTTAATAACAAGATTGTCAAGAGTCAATAAATAATGTTCGTAGGTATAAGGTAAATATTTTAATTATGCTTTTTGGTGCACATAGCTCTCACATCTTAAAAGTTATTTTCCTGGGCCAAATTTCAATTTTCAAACACACCATCAAGTAGGTCTACTGTTTTATGTTAGTCGTATCAATTTTGAGCTATTCCATTTCGTAGGCTTCCATTTTGAAATCACGTATCTGGGATTGTCCCTGAACTTAATTGCCAAAGTTTAATTTTCTATCAGACCAAGAAATAGCTTTTTTTCATACCTTGTTACTGCGAACAATCGATTTGGAATGATTAGTTAACCTCCATATCTTGTTAATGTGAACAAACAAGTTGGAGTGATTAGTTCACCTCCATATCTTGTTACTGTGAACAAACGAGTTGGAGTGATTAGTTCATCTCCATATCTTGTTACTGTGAACAAACAAGTTGGAGTGATTAGTTCACCTCCATATCTTGTTACTGAGAACAAACAAGTTGGAGTGATTAGTTCATCTCCATATCTTGTTACTGCGAACAATCAATTTGGAATGATTAGTTAACCTCCATATCTTGTTACTGTGAACAAACAAGTTGGAATGATTAGTTCACCTCCATATCTTGTTACTGTGAACAAACAAGTTGGAANTAGTTCACCTCCATATCTTGTTACTGTGAACAAACAAGTTGGAATGATTAGTTCATCTCCATATCTTGTTACTGCGAACAAACAAGTTGGAGTGATTAGTTCATCTCCATATCTTGTTACTGTGAACAAACAAGTTGAAGTGATTAGTTAACCTCCATATCTTGTTAATGTGAACAAACAAGTTGGAGTGATTAGTTCACCTCCATATCTTGTAACTGTGAACAAACAAGTTGGAATGATTAGTTCACCTCCATATCTTGTTACTGTGAACAAACAAGTTGGAATGATTAGTTCATCTCCTCTCCATATCTTGTTACTGTGAACAAACAAGTTGGAGTGATTAGTTCATCTCCATATCTTGTTACTGCGAACAATCAATTTGGAGTGATTAGTCCAACTCCATATATTTTTACTGTGAACAAACAAGTTGAAGTGATTAGTTTATCTCCATATCTTGTTACTGTGAACAAACAAGTTGGAATGATTAGTTCACCTCCATATCTTGTTACTGCGAACAATCGATTTGGAATGATTAGTTAACCTCCATATCTTGTTAATGTGAACAAACATGTTGGAGTGATTAGTTCACCTCCATATCTTGTTACTGTGAACAAGCGAGTTGGAGTGATTAGTTCACCTCCATATCTTGTTACTGTGAACAAACAAGTTGGAGTGATTAGTTTCATCTCCATATCTTGTTACTGCGAACAATCAATTTGGAGTGATTAGTTCAACTCCATATATTTTTACTGTGAACAAACAAGTTGAAGTGATTAGTTCATCTCCATATATTGTTACTGTGAACACACAAGTTGGAGTAATTAGTTCATCTCCATATCTTGTTACTGCGAACAAACAAGTTGGAGTGATTAGTTCACCTCCATATCTTGTAACTGTGAACAAACAATTTGGAATGATTAGTTCACCTCCATATCTTGTTACTGTGAACAAACAAGTTGGAGTGATTAGTTCATCTCCATAAATTGTTACTGCGAACAATCAATTTGGATGATTAGTTCAAATCCATATCTTGTTACTGTGAACAAACAAGTTGGAGTGATTAGTTCACCTCCATATCTTGTTACTGTGAACAAACAAGTTGTAATGATAAGTTCACCTCCATATCTTGTTACTGTGAACAAACAAGTTGGAGTGATTAGTTCATCTCCATATCTTGTTACTGCGAACAATCTATATGGAGTGATTAGTTCACCTCCATATCTTGTTACTGTGAACAAACAAGTTGGAGTGATTAGTTCATCTCCATATATTGTTACTGTGAACAAACAAGTTGGAATGATTAGTTCACCTCCATATCTTGTTACTGTGAACAAACAAATTGGAATGATTAGTTCATCTTCTTATCTTGTTATTGCGAACAAGTGAGTTGGAGTGATTAGTTCACCTCCATATCTTGGGACTGCGAACAAGCGAGTTGGAGTGATTAGTTCATCTCCTCATCTTGTTATTGCGAACAAGCAAGTTGGAGTGATTAGTTCATCTCCTTATCTTGTTATTGCGAACAAGCGAGTTGGAGTGATTAGTTCAACTCCATATCTTGTTACTGTGAACAAACAAGTTGGAGTGATTAGTTCATCTCCATACCTTGTTACTTCGAACAAGCGAGTTGGAGTGATTAGTTCACCTACATATCTTGGGACTGCGAACAAGCTAGTGTCCATATCAATTTGAGTCTTTTTAAGTTCATTGTTAGCTTCACAGCTCTCATGGAAGTATCCAACAATTAGAAATTAGCCAAGAAAGATTTATGTTCTAAAAAATACTCGTTTCAAGGATACATACACTTTCACAGCGCGCACTTCACTATGTAACCTGATGCAATAACTCTTTTGGTGTTCAGCTCTGTCAAAATCGCTTGGATGTCTTATTCAAGTATAATAAACAACCGACTACACTGGATATAATCTCTTAGGTAACTGTATGGTTACTATTGGGAAACAGTGTTGTCATTCTCTCGTTTGTGTGGTCAATCTCTCCTCAAATATCAGACAAGTTTTGCAACGCTGGTTAGTCGATGTTGCCAGTAGCTCCTTCTTACTCCAGCACACCACCTTAAGTCACAACTGAGAGAGAGGAGATTTGGCAACAGTTAACTGAGAGAGAGAAAGTGAAGATAATTGTTCCTCCACTAGACCTGCAGATACCTTAGCAATGATATTGGGTGTAAATAACACAATTGACATTGTTCCCGTGGTTTGAAAAATTTAAAAATGTGATGGCCGAAGTGGAACGTGGGTCTTATATTTTTTGGAGATGTCACAAATAAAGAAGTTACGTTTCAAAACGATCTGGCTGGTCTACGTTTTCCCCAGTGTCCCCATAGCCACCGACAATATGAAGGTTATCGAAGGTTATAGTTTGTTGAGATATGTAATGCCAAAAATGAGAACACAATCTCTAGGTACCAAACTGCATTCTTATCGTCAACTTCTGTTCTCTTGAGCTAAAGTCCTCAGGGTCCAATGTTAATATGTTCAAGCTCAGAGAAAGTCAACGGAATTTTTTTTAGTGATAAAATATCCGTGGCACAACTTCCTTCGGAGAGGAAATAAAGCCGTCAGTCCCATTTCGATTGTGGTGTGCAAAAGAACCCTGGAAGGTATGGGAAAATACCTTTACCAGCAAGATTGGTAGGTTATTTCGCTCTCTCTCATAGAAATTCTCATGTACTTATATATTTAGTCAGTTCAGGAAGTGCACGTTAAATAACTTGAATAAATAAAATAAATAAAAATGTACTCCTAACTCATATTCTTGCTTAGGATATTTTAAATTAAAACAATTTCTTGTGCAATTTTTATAGTTAAAATCCTTTGATAAAATATGAAAATATGGTTTGCGGTCAAAATAAGTCATTATTTTACTATTATTATTATTATTACTATCAGCACTGCATCTTACTACCCGTTCGGGTTGTACGCACTTACGCTAATGTGTGATGGTAGGGTGATTGTTAGATGGAATGGAGGACCTACTGTTTAACGTGGGATCCGAACCACGGTGGAGGCCTGGCATCCCACACATTCACAAGATGTCTTGTCAGAGGTGAAGGAAGGGTTTGTTAATCAGATAAATCTGTGCCGGGACCGAGGATTGAACCCCGGACCCCCCACATAGAAGACCTACACCTTACTATATTATCAGTGCTATTTTCTAGCCATTTGTAAATATCTATCAACAACAACAGCTAGAATTGCACGAGCTCAGTTAAGGTCCTTCATATCAAGATTTGAGTGTATTTCATAATCCGATGATCTTGCAGAGGTCGGGGCAAGCTCAGATCCATGCGATGACACTTTTTCGGGCACAAAGGGGTTCTCCGAGGGGGAATCTCAGGCTTTGCAAAAGTATGCCTTGAAATTCAAACAGAGAATTAAGATGTACCTTACACTGCATTGTTACGGTAACGTAAGTATATTGTTACGGTAACGTAAGTATATAGTTCCATCATCAGGTTAGATTTCGATTTTCAACTTGTGGTGCGCGTCCCACCAAGTGTAAGTGGCGCGTTTACTAGGGGTACGCGAGAATAATATGTTAAACCTCTTTGAGGTTGTTTTTTATTTGGGG
>CABFVX010011468.1:0-10614 GCA_902151425.1 Timema shepardi | reverse complement strand
CCCAAGCCCCTGGATAAGAGGATTGGTGGCACCGGGAAGTCTGGCGTAGAAAGACTGCGCCAGTCCCCGGAAGTGGTCCTTGATGGGATCTGTACCTACCACGCAAGATCTGTACTTGGGAAGGGTCGGTGTTTTTATAGCTTTTGCGTGGTAGGTACATGCAGCACCCGATTTTTGTTAGGGTTCTATATCTGAACCATTCGGATATATCGTGTTTAAAATCTAACAATATATACCCGTGGGGTGTACTTGTAACATATGCGTTAGCCTCTTGTCAAACACGGGGTTTTCAGGATAGATTTGCCAGGCAAAATGTTAAATCTGAGATTTATCCCTGGGATTTTTAAAAAGCACGATATAATGTGCGTTTAATGAAATATCTCTTTGGTTCTTGCCCTGGTGGAATATATTTTGTATATGGTACATTAAGATAATATTTTGATGGTGGCATCATTTGGTGAAAAGATCGAAAATCTCTTCGTTGCCTTCACGAATCAGGTCGTCCAGGATAATCAGCTGTGGAGAGTCATTACAAGTGCCATTCATTTCCGGCAAAACCTTACGTAATTTGACGCAGGGACTTGACTCATTTTGTTCGAAACCCATTGGCCATAAAGAATGATACCATGTGATTTTATCAAATTTAACGTCACATTGTGTTCAAGTGACGGATAAATTCGGCAAACACAAAACTCGGTATCCGTAATTCTTGGGGCCGCCAGATACAAAGGTGCTAATATAGCTTTCCAGACCGTAATCTTGAAGTTGATTAGTGAGGTCAACTAAAAGTTCTTCAGTGGTTGGACTCAAATCGCCGTGGCGTTCTGTGAATAGAAAACTATCTCTATCGTGACACAAAACGTGGTCCCACAGTTTTGCAAGGATGCTGTACAAGTGCAACCTAGCCACAGCAGTAATGTATCATGCCACCGCCACACTCGTGTTTGAGTTAGAGCGTAACGCGTCACGCGCACCCTTGTAATTGTGGAACATAGCCTCATAATTTATATCAATGACGCTGTCCATGGTGATGTATGGATACGTCTGGTACTTGTGGATGCCCTGATTGTTGTTGACAACAACTACTTGTGGTAAAGCGGGTCTTTTCCCAAACTTTCCCCATAGCGAATTTAAAAGTTTTGGGCCAGAGTGCGGAGACCCGGGTTTTAACACACAGAGCTGAAATCGAGCTTTACACCTTCTCTTTCCTCATATTTTGAATGTAAGCTAACTTCTCATCTTGTGAGGTACACCACTCTAGCCATCCTCTGTATTCTTGTTTAATTTTCAAAAAATTTCAATGTACCCATACAACAATCGGCCAGAACGTGTCTGATGATCGTAAACTGATACATAGTACTCCCGCAATTCGTGCACTGCTCCTCAGTGGTGTAACCAATATCAACGTCTTTCAAAATCTCGTCAATCACCCAGACGCCTGTCAACCAGCGATCTTTTTTGTCGCTGGGCTGACACGCACCTAGGTTTTCCTGCTCTCTGCATTTCCTGCACTAGATGAACATTAACTTGTCGTGCATACGTGCAGGCAATACCGGCATGAATAAATCCCGCGTAGGCGTCACGGTAACTATAGCTATGCCTTCTACTTGATCTATAGACCGACAATTTGGTCCCAAGTCAATTTTGGGGCGGCCGATGGGATATTTTTTGAATTTGCAAACTTAAGGATACAATGAACACACGTCCAAGTACTTGTTCTTCTCTCCACAAGAAAGGTCTGCTTCGTGGAAGAGCTCGATACAATCTGTACACCCGCCAAAGAATGCGTCCCTGGGACTGAAGGGCTCCTTGCTGTACATCTCATGCTGGAGTACAAATGGTTTCAAGTCCTTGAATGTGCGTTTCATCAAATGAAACGTACACTTGCACATCTCTATGACCGTGTAGCCGGCATTCTTAAACTTTTACACGCAAGCTATGGTTGCTTCATAGTGAGTCTCCATGGTCTTGTCGCGACTGTTTTTGATAAGGGTGGTCCTGTCAGTATAACAGAGAGGGCACCCGTGCCAATAACCCAAGAACTGGAAGTAGGTGGTTGTATCTCCATCATTAACAACGCCCTATACAGGTCACCATAACACATATTCCTCACGGTCGCTGCCCGCATGAAGGATAGAGATACCTTGTAGGTGGGCCTCCCAGCATAGCCATTGTACGGCAACGTGCGTCTGCTTGTTTACCTACCGGTAGCCAACGTTAGGGATGATTCCAACGGTATTTTCCTTAAGATGACATCGGTGGTAAACCAACATGGCCACTCCTGTGATTGTACACGCCTCTCTGAAAGGATCTACCTTTGCTTTTCCCATAAGCATATATCTAATCTTTAATGCAGGCCTTCCGTAGGATCTCTACATCTTTACCGCAATACAGTTCCAGCTCGCGGTTAAAATCAAAGATATAATTTTCTTTGACCAACACGTCATACCACATTTCAAAGTGTGCCTTTCTCTCAACTGACATCTCACCAATGCCGTAGTCCTCCTTTTGCGGCAAGGAACCCCTATACTCCACGTTTTCTTTTTTATTGAAAAAATGGGAGAAATGTCCCTTGGCCAAAGTCTTGTCCAAGCCGAATATCTTGGACAACGACATCGGAAGAAAGTTCAGCGAGCCAATAAAGTGGGGCGGGCCATAACGCATGGACAAGATTTTCTCACCGTTCATTATGAGCTCTGGAGTCCATTTTTTAAATTCCGTTATATATTTTAAAATAAAATTCCCATCATAGCCTTTTGTATTATGGCCTAGTAGTGTGACGTTTTTAAAATTATTTGCCTTAATTTGCTCTATAAATCCGAAAAATTGGGTCATTGTGGCATCACCCTTGAATATGTGAGTCCTTTCGCCCCCGCATTTGGTGCAATGATAGTTATTTACATTTATATGTATGCAGTCCTAGAAACACGTATGTATGACACAGAGGTTAGGCTCGTGCAAATACGTTTTGACCACGACTTGAAGAAGCGTTTTTTTGTCTGCATTCTAAATCATAGAACACAAACATGAAATTGCTCTTTTCCAGTGACGGCTAGGATGGGGCTTGCTTTATATATCAGAAATGACCAAATGGACGATATGTACCGCATACTCTACAGGTCACAGTTCAACCTTCACTGAAAACTACTTCAGCGTAGCACTTTTTGTACTGGTATTCGCATTTGTGCTCGTTCTTATGAACAAATGTCGCACAAATCTAGTGGCAAAAGTACGAGCACTTAAATTCGGCTTTTAAGGATGTTATGACATCAAAATGGTTTTGCTTACCATAGTGAAAATATAAATCAAGGTAGCCTTTAAAGGAATGTTCGGGAGGAGTAGGCCCCTCATATAGAACATACTTCTCCTAACGTTCACTGAACACTGTGAGTTTGTATTCGGAGAGGTATATTTCAAATTGATTCAGCTCGGTGATATCCCCACTTTTCACAAAGTTACCCGGGCATCACGGCATAAGTCTTCTACTTTGTATTTTTGAATAGGACGACCCTTTTTGATTCGCATGAAGGTGTTTACCTCCATGCACCCTGTCTCTCTTTTAATGTCACATATATCTTTGGCGACAAACAATGCACGGGCAGACAATGTGGATCACCGCGATTTTGAATCGTAATGAGCCCTTTGTTTGTACGGCTATATGTAATAGAGTTAGAGAGTTTATCACATTTATGATTACTCCTCCCACACGGCCCTTTAAGGTGGTGCAACTTGACATACAAGGGTGATGAAGTGAGGGACGAGGTTAGGAAATAAGCTTTGCTTTGTAGCACTCGTTATACATTAGAGAGCACAGCCTGCGCGTCAAGCTGATCTGCCCACCTAAATGAGACAAATACAGGTCTTGACATGGAGTATGTGGTGACTTATATTTGACCTACGTGATCCTCAGCGCTAACCTCATGATCCTGGAGACGTCCTAGCAAAGCATTGATTTGATCCTCGAGCCAGGTTTGACCGTCATTATTGCTTAATAGCGTCTCTAATTGTATGATCAATTCACAACCGACATAAAAAATACGCTTTAATTACTTAATCCTCTCCTTGTCGATTCGAAGAGGGATGCCTTGGGACAAGGCTCCACCAACCTTGTTAATCGAGCCACTAATTCTCGATTGTGGTGCCGAAGATGGTCCTGATGTCGCCACTTCCATAGGTTGTGAGAGTACCATGGCCCCGTCTGTCTCCCCGCTGCTTTGTCTTGAACACTGTTTTCCTTGCTCAGTGGCGGTGCTCCTGCGTCGGGGTGAAGGGATCTCACAGCCGGTGGTGGCGGAAGGATGGGGCTGATATTTACACCATTCATATGAACTATAACACAAAAGTACGTGCCAAAGTAAGCACTTAAATATTATTGTTCCAAACATATGTTTTGCAAACTACCGCAATTTTTTCTCTCTTTAAAATGATACGACAAAATATATAATACTTTTCAATTTCTATCCACTTTTGGTATTAATATAATATGTTATAATTTTTCCTAAACATAATTGCTTTAACTGATATTAACATTCGCATAGTGTGTGTAATAAATACACTTGAACACTAGAACATGTACAAAAAACAGTCAAGGGCAGTTAATTTATCACTATGAAAAGTTAAACCTACATTTTCACCCCTGCCAGTGAATAGAACCTGGGACCCATGTATAAACAAAACAAATTTATAGGTTTTTTTAATAATCGGTTAGAGCAAAAATATAATTTCCCCTGTTAATTAATATGCCGGTATGTATTTCAAACAGATTGTAACACTAGATCTAAACTACCCCCGTTTTAAAACCATATAACTGGGCAGCAGAGAGCAAAATTATTTTTTTCATCTTTAAATTTGATTGCATTGCCATTTGTTATTTCGATGATCAACCAAATTTACCTGTATAATTTTTTCACCTCTAAAGTGACTTACAATGCCATATGTTATTTCTATAAGTAACCAAGTTTACCAGACCGCATTAATGATTGAAGAAATATAGTTTTAAATGTGGTATTGTTGGGAAATTATGTCTTAACACAAATTGGTAAATATAGCTATTGATGTTAGAAAGTAATTTTTAATGGTAAGAATTAGGTTTTCTATTGGTAGAAATAATTTTGTTTTAGAATTAAACAAAGCAGTTTCTATTCATTGAATATTATAATTTAATTTAAATCCGTTACTTTTTTCTAGCCTAATGCTCGGGTCAATTCTTTATTCTAACATTGCGGATAACTTAAAGACTAGGACATCCACAAATCTGGCCCGCTGTCTGTTAATTTATCAGACTGACATTTGTCAGCCGTGTCGGGAATCAAACCCGTGACCGATAGTTTAGTATACATGCTATTGAATGCGTTAAGGTGGTGGTTGAATTTGATTCAGCACACTTCAAACATGGTTAAAGTGTCAATTATAAATTTCTCTCTCTTTTATTGTTTGTTGTAATTATAACCGTCTATACCATGAATATAATAGCTAATATTCTCGAAATGGTCATCTGACAAAAGGTTTTGGTACGCCAGCGAAAAAATGGTGGTTTAGGGAAGAGAGGACGTGGATAGCTCTTGTGTAATAAGCTGTCTATTTCCCACCTCGTTGCTATAGTATACTTGCTTGTAGATGGTGCTAAAATGTATAATGGAAAACTTAAATATCAGCCGGTCTATCGCATCCAATTTGCCTCAAACATCAATGATCGAATTTCCGCTAGCATCGGTATGGCCCTGGGGGCTGAAGACTGACGGCGGCGTTGTGCAAAGCATTGGCCACTTTTAGAAGCGGTGCAGGTACAAAGCCCATAGCTTCACCGCTTTCAAGAGATGGCGCCCACACACACGTCGCTAAGCCCTCTGCAGGTGCCACGTGGTCCTTCAAGCCAGCATCCAGCCCATATGGATCTCAGTATTATTGAAATTAAATAAAAACATATTAATTAATATCGTGAGAAAAAACCACTCGCCAATCATGCTCAAATCTATAGCAGGATGTTAATTACCCATTGGCCAGTCTCCATTCACCAGGCAAATTCCGTCCTCGCTTAAAGACTCTAAAGGCTCCGGGCTACCCGGCGCTACCGACGCTGCATGTGGAGGGGTGGGTTTTCTTGAAATCTGTCAAAGTAACAAATTCCGCTTTACACCAAGACGTAATAAGCAAAATCGTTACCATTAAAACATACAAAAATTTTAAAACATACTTGAATTTAGCCAATTTTCTGCCACGTTGAAATTCATTTTGATGTTTACTAACCGCAATTATTAATTATAATGACCGAATGTAATGATTTCAAGGTCTATTTATAGTCGTTTCAAATGGGTGTGTCACATGTAAAGGTGGTGGCTTCTAAATGGTCAATATATTGTTTCCGCATCGTCGATTGCACGCACCCGAGCTATGTACAGTTATATGGCATTAGCGCTAGCACTCCTGCTGAAGATGGATGTCTGTCTTTCTCTGGTGCTGTCTAGAGGGATCCTATATACCATGAAGGACCATCGGACATGATTATTTTTCTAACAATGCGAATGTGGGTACACATCTCGCCTTGTGTCGGGAGGAGGTAGGGGTTCGAAATCCTGCAAGGTAGATACACTCTAATATTAACTAAAAGCATAAATAATAGCTTTGGTAGTTTTCACAGTTCAGCCCTGCGCAAATGACAGTACATCACTTATTTTATTATTCTATCTCTCTCTCATTTGGGAAAATATATCCAGACAATTTTTGAGGGTTCAATACCCCCCTCCCTTGCTCTTGTTCAGTTGTCAATGCCACGCAAATGTGGGTACACATCTCACCCTGTGACGTAAGGAGGAAGGTGTTCAAGTCCCTTAGAGGGCAACAAACGCTAATTACTTCACATTTCACTTGGTCAAAATCAGATCCTATTTCACGCTTGCCTGAAAAGCTTAGCTCGAATCCCTTTCGTGCTTGGGTACTGGGGCCGGTTTTCTCCCTCATCGTCCATGGCTTGTGCCCCTGACGGATAGTAATACGCATTTATAAATACCTATAAGCATAACTTCGTGACTATTGGCAGGGAGGTAGGGGGGGATTGAATTCAGGTCGACCGTGTCGCTCGATCGTCACACAAATAAAGGTACATTTTATATCTTCCACAGCCCTGATATTACTTATGAATTTATGTAGTTATATATTATTTATTCAAAATATAGTTGATAACATTAAATTCAATTTACTCAATTCAATATTACTTTTGAATTAATGCAAGAGTTATATATTATTCCGACAAAATATAGTTGCGAACATTAAATTATGTTTTTTGTGGTTATAAGAGGCTCGAGGAATAAAACAGTTGTCTCTAATTTATCCTTGGGTAGCAATCTACCGTCACAATAAATTTTATAATAATTTTTGTATACTTGCATCGATGGTCACATGGTCTAGGCGTCACTAGACGACCAGTGACAGAGTTATCAACGTTTGAAGCAAATTGCGGGTACACATTCTACCTGGTCGACCAGCAAAATGGTGGGGGTGCAAGAATTACGGCTGTATTAGCTGTGCTAAAGATATCGTGGTTCGAATCCCGTTGTGCACGCCGTCTAAATATCAGGATCATCTAATTCTGGTGAGTGGAAATCGAACCCTTGGTTACAGAGTGGGTATTAGAAAGCGCATCTGAACCAGCAACCTTCAAGAGGCCACGGCCGATGCACCAAACAGCCTTAGGTGTTCATGACTCTTCAACAGGGTCGTTGCCATCCTCTTTAAAAATTCATTACAAGTTACGGTCGTTACGACATCTGACGACCCCCACTGACGAAGTGAGGGGAGGGGTGAAATGAAAGGCAGTCCAACAGTGTCTTGCGAGAGGGAGCAGTCAGTGTAACTTAATTTGTTCTGTGCCGTGGTGATGTAAGAAGGGTTGGGAGTGAAGGAAAAGTGAAAGGGGGTCTTACGGCCGGGAACCATTTCTCACACTCTTCGCTAAGCGGCCGGCCAGAGAAGATGCTCCCAGCGCCCACTAGTGATGCTGAGGGAGAAGCACCCGATGCCGTGGACTGCATGCCAATAAATAAAATATAAATTCCAACACCCATTCCAATCTTATGACCATAAACTCCCCACACCAATAAAAAAACTACTACGCCCGTCCGAATCCTAGCCAGACATAATAAAAACCAAGTTTGGACAAGAATAAACCGCTGAAAGGGGGTCAAAGGGAAACCAATCAGAGAGCGACAACATTACGTAATCATCACAATACACACTCTCTCCACATCGGGTTCAAAGTTCAAAGGTCTAACTGGAACAGGTTGGCGTGCTAGGTAGTAGCTTTCTGCTTTAACTAGAGCTTCCCATCTCCATCTTGTGAAGTGTTGCTAGTGAAAGTAAGTTTAGTTATTATTTTTATTATTATCACTTATTACTACACATTCGGCTTATGCACACTTACGCTTATGTGTAGGGTGATTGTGAAATGAAATGGAGGACCTACAGTTTAATGTGAGATCCGAACCACGGTGGAGGCCTGGCATTCCACACATTAATAAGTTGTGATTAATACACGTCTTGTCATAGGTGACGAAAGGGTTTGGCAATCAGATAAATCTGTAATGGAACCGAGGATTGAACCCCGCAACCCCAGCACAGAAGTCCGACACCCTACCCTTAGACCACCAGCTCACCAATAAGGTTAGTTAAAACTGTACGTGTGTTATGTTCTCACCACTCATTTATAACATTCGTCGGTTAGGTGTAATAAAAATACATTTCTGATATATTTAGTACAGAGCCTATGTGTGATTGGTCAACTGGAGACCCCTTGGGTGACAACATATCACAGGTATAGTTTTAACAAGCTTTGCCCACTCAGGCAACACTCCTAAACACGCCAATGGAGTTTTATTCGTACCAAATAATACTCATTAGCACCACGTCCCAAAACGCAAAACACCAAAACAATGTTTTATTTTAATTGCTTAAGACGGAAAAAAAAGAAATCAACAAAACATAATAAAACAGTAGGGACAATAGTAGAATGTAGACTTGTGGGTGACCTCTTAAAAGTCATGAGCCACTCTAAGATGAACGTGGTGGCGGATGAGAGGGAGTAGAGAAGTGAGCTCTTAAGTGTTTTTTTTTATTCCAAGTGCACTTTATGTCTACTCGGCAATGTCAAGGTAAACGTGACCTTTGTTCCACATACTAGATAGCCACCAAATACACATTAAAGTACTGATAATGTACCTATTTATTTTGAGTAGTTACCTTACACCTTTTTTAAACCAGTTCACGTCAACATGTGGTTTAAAAATTAATAAAAACAAGGCCTTCATAAATCCAACACCAAAAACAAGTATTTTTTTGAAAGTTTTCACTAATAAAATACAGCTATAGTAATGTAATAAATTATATTATACCCACCCGGATCAGTGAGCACGTGTACTGAACATCAAGCTTGTCTAGTGCAATTTGACGTTTACGGGGAGAATCAAATCCTGGCTGAGTGAACTAAAGATTTTTTTTAAAAGTTTTTCCAATCTTCTTCCATGTAATTGCATATACACTTCTTCTAAATTTTACCTTTATCATCCATAATCCTGGATCGGACACATCTTTAGGAGAAACTGTCTTCTGTACAACGTCAGAGAAGGAAAGATTGAGGGGAAGAGGCGCTTAAAAAGGAGTCAAATACTAAATGACTTGAAGAAAAGAAGAAAAGGCTGGTAGCTAAAGGAGGCAGCAGAGGACGAGGTGCATTGGCGGTACTAGTTCACTGATAAAAGAAATAAACCTGTTGTAAGACAGAATACCTAGTAATAATAATACCCCTAATCCATTAGGACTGGAATCTTGAAACTCTTTAAATAGTTTGAAGATTCGAGATCTCCCTCCTATAGGCCTACAAATTATATATATATGTGTGTGTGTGTGTATATCTTTTAAAATGTATGGGAATTCTGATGTTCAGAAACATCATAATCAAATTTACATCCATTATTATTTCCAGTTCAGGCCTGGGTCAGTTTTGTATTCAATCCATATATTTTACACTATCGGCTTGCTAGGTCTGTCGTAACTTCATATGACTAGTTCAAGACTAAGACACATGCTACTTACTGAGCTAAGGTGTCGAACCACATCATAATCACATAAATCGACCAAATATGAATACATTTGGCTTTCTTTTGATAGGACTAACAAATAAGGATAATATGGAGGTTGGGGTTTAATTTTACACGTTTAAAACATATGTAAGGTAGTCTAAAGTTTAACCAAATAACTGCCTAAAATATATTCGTTTTAATCTATAGCTAGGCTTTATATTTTATTTAGAAGCCAAATATTATTTAATTTATAAATGTGTACATTTAAAGTGTTACCAACGGATGAATATAAGGGTTAAGGATGAGGAACGTGTCTTAGAGGAAATGTATCCACATTGGCGTGGAGAGAGAATGGTAAGACCACCCTCCTCGTCCTTTTTCCTTAGATATATAGTAACCCACACTAGTAACTGGGTATGAAAGGATCACAGATATATAATCACCCACATTAGTTACTGGGGATGAAAGGATCACAGAAATATAGTCACCCACATTAGTTACTGGGGATGGAAGGATCACAGATATATAATCACCCACATTAGTT
>CABFVX010011467.1:0-10621 GCA_902151425.1 Timema shepardi | reverse complement strand
GTTATACCAGGGTCTGGTGCAAGATGTCTCGTGGCCAAATATACCATACAGCCAGTCACAGTGCTCCGTGGACAGTGGGGGGTCTGTAACAATGAGGGAGGTTATACCAGGGTCTATAACAACAAGGAGCTGTTATACCAGGGTCTGTAGCAACAAGGAGCTGTTATAACAAGGTCTGTAGCAACAAGGAGCTGTTATAACAGGGTCTGTAGCAACAAGGAGCTGTTATAACCGGGTCTGTAGCAACAAGGAGATCTTATACCAGGGTCTGTAGCAACAAGGAGCTGTTATACCAGGGTCTGTAGCAACAATGAGCTGTTATAACAGGGTCTGTAACAATGAGGAGCTGTTATAACAGGGTCTGTAGCAACAAGGAGCTGTTATAACAGGGTATTTAGCAACAAGAAGCTGTTATACCAGGGTCTGTAGCAACAAGGAGCTGTTATACCAGGGTCTGTAGCAACAAGGAGCTGTTATACCAGGGTCTGTAGCAACAAGGAGCTGTTATACCAGGGTCTGTAGCAACAAGGAGCTGTTATACCAGGGTCTGTAGCAACAAGGAGCTGTTATACCAGGGTCTGTAGCAACAAGGAGCTGTTATAACAGGGTCTGTAGCAACAAGGAGATCTTATACCAGGGTATGTAGCAACAAGGAGATCATATACCAGGGTCTGTAGCAACAATGAGCTATTATAACAGGGTATGTAGCAACAAGGAGCTGTTATAACAGGGTATTTAGCAACAAGAAGCTGTTATACCAGGGTCTGTAGCAACAAGGAGCTGTTATAACAGGGTCTGTAGCAACAAGGAGCTGTTATAACAGGGTATTTAGCAACAAGAAGCTGTTATAACAGGGTCTGTAGCAACAAGGAGCTGTTATACCAGGGTTTGTAGCAACAAGGAGCTGTTATACCAGGGTCTGTAGCAACAAGGAACTGTTATACCAGGGTCTGTAGCAACAAGGAGCTATTTAACAGGGTCTGTAGCAACAAGGATCTGTTATACCAGGGTCTGTAGCAACAATGAGCTATTATACCAGGGTCTGTAGCAACAAGAAGCTGTTATAACAGGGTCTGTAGCAACAAGGAGCTGTTATACCAGGGTCTGTGGCAACAAGGAGCTGTTATACCAGGGTCTGTAGCAACAAGGAGCTGTTATAACATGGTCTGTGGCAACAAGGAGCTGTTATACCAGGGTCTGTAGCAACAAGGAGCTGTTATAACATGGTCTGTAGCAACAAGGAGCTGTTATAACAGGGTCTGTGGCAACAAGAGCTGTTATACCAGGGTCTGTAGCATTAAGGAGCTGTTATACCAGGGTCTGTAACAACAAGGAGTTGTTATACTAGGGTCTGTAACAACAAGGAGTTGTTATACTAGGGTCTGTAACAACAAGGAGTTGTTATACTAGGGTCTGTAACAACAAGGAGCTGTTATACCAGGGTCTGTAGCAACAAGAAGCTGTTATAACAGGGTCTGTGGCAACAAGGAGCTGTTATAACAGGGTCTATGGAGGGTCTGCAAGTCTCAGGGCATACCAGACATGTGTAAGTCGGCCTCTCTGTCCACTCAGCTACATGAAAGTTGAAAGAGAAAGTGAACATCCTGAATACCGACACTGGGCAGCTAACACACAACTGTGGAGGAGTTCATTATTAATGTTGATTTAGTCGCTCTGGTACTTTCTAAGCAAGAGCTGATTTCTTAGAACAGCAGTAAAGTATCTTCTCCAACTTGTCTCGTATGAAGAGATATATGTTGTAATTACAGCGGAGTTTCTCAGAAAACAGCTTCACATCAAGTTATCGTTAGCCAAGACGGGACCTTGGAATAAATCTTATAACTGATTGGCATGTTATCCTAGAACACACACCCACTCATGTAAATTGTGTGAAACGTGTTTGTTGGAAACATTCTGACGTAACAATCATTCACTATTAGGTGAGGGGATGGCTACCATATCACGTGATGATCACATCATGTCCACAAGAGCTAGAAGAGGCGCCTCTTGTTTGAGACGCCCTGTACATACGAGATGTTTCAAATACATGTCCTGATTGCTAGATACTCACCTGCAATACACTGGCAACAGTTGCCTGTAGCTTTAGGTTCCTAGACATGTGAAACTACTCACTGGCAACAGTTGCCTGTAGCTATATGTTCCTAGACATGTGAAGCTACTCACTGGCAACAGTTGCCTGTAGCTCTATGTTCCTAGACATGTGAAACTACTCACTGGCAACAGTTGCCTGTAACTGTATGTTCCTAGACAGGTGGAGCTACTCACTGGCAACAGTTGCCTGTAGCTATATGTTCCTAGACATGGAGAGCTACTAACTGGCAACAGTTGCCTTAAACTCTATGTGCTCTATGTTCCTAGACATGGAGAGCTACTCACTGGCAACAGTTGCCTGTAACTCTATGTTACTAGACATGTGGAGCTACTCACTATAACAGTTGCCTGTAGCTCTATGTTCCTAGACATGTGGAGCTACTCACTGGCAACAGTTGCCTGTAACTCTATGTTACTAGGCATGTGGAGCTACTCACTGGCAACAGTTGCCTGTAGCTCTATGTTCCTGGACATGAGGAGCTACTCACTGGCAACAGTTGCCTGTAGCTATATGTTCCTAGACATGGAGAGCTACTCACTGGCAACAGTTGCCTGTAGCTCTATGTTCCTAGACATGTGGAGCTACTCACTGGCAACAGTTGCCTGTAGCTCTATGTTCCTAGACAGGGGGAGCTACTCACTGGCAACAGTTGCCTGTAGCTCTATGTTCCTAGACATGTAAGCTACTCACTGGCCAGAGTCTTGCCCTCGCAGTAGTTGGCCCTCCAGGGGTAGTCGCAGCCCTCGGTCACTCCGCGGTTCTTGCCGGCGAACACCAGACCATTTGGGCAGTCGAACAGCTCCGGTTGTCCACTGACACACTCCCAGAGCCTGTCGCAGTGAGTGGCGTCAGCGACCACCCTGTTCTTCGCCTTGCAAGGGTCTTCCTGTTCGTGTCCGGACTTCTGTCCGCTTGCTGCAACGACAAACCAAACATGAGCTAGCAGCAGTTCTGGATTGTGATCTGTTACTGCTCACAGTAATATCTAACAGCTCATTAGACATAACACGGTGTTACTGCTCACAGTAATATCTAACAGCACACTAGACATACACGGTGTTACTGCTCACAGTAATATCTAACAGCACACTATATATAACACGGTGTTACTGCTCACAGAAATATCTATCATCTCACTAGATATAACACGGTGTTACTGCTCACAGTAATATCTATCATATCACTAGATATAGCACAGTGTTACTGCTCACAGTAATATCTTACAGCTCACTAGACATAACACGGTGTTACTGCTCACAGAAATATCTATCATCTCACTAGATATAACACGGTGTTACTGCTCACAGTAATATCTATCATCTCACTAGATATAACACGGTGTTACTGCTCACAGTAATATCTAGCAGCTCACTAGACATTACACGGTGTTACTGCTCACAGTAATATCTAACAGCACATTAGACATAACACGGTGTTACTGCTCACAGTAATATCTAACAGCACACTAGATATAACACGGTGTTACTATGTCCAGGGGTTTGTTTACAGATGGACACGGACAGTTCAACAGTTTTAAAATAATACTAGTCCAAAATACACTTAAGAAAACGATTTGGTTCAGATGCCTAGAACAGAGTTTGTTGCCCTAACCTAGGTCGGGTGAGAGATCATGTAGTTTAGGGCTATTAGCTAATGTTTATCTTGGATCACTAGCAAGTGTAGAGGCAACACTTCCTTTGTCAATCGCCGCTGATATGTTACACACACTGCCCACTTTCTCTTCACGTGTGTGCACTCGCGTCTGGATACAAGAGCAGCATTATAATGTCAGCATGACTGCATGAGCTCAAACAAAAATATCGGCCGAAAAATGGCAACTTCATACCCCACATACAGTAATTAGTTTACTTCTGTGAACACAGTTAAATGTCTGATCCCTAACTCTTTTGCGGGCCAGATAAAACCAGTTGACGGGCCGTAGGTTGCCGACCGCTGGTCTGAGACATCATTCCCGCAATACACCAAGACTTCCAATGACTGGGAGGTCGGGGTTCGAATCCTGTCCGCCTGTAATCAGTGGGGTTTAGTTATAAATATGTTTACCCTCTCCCTCCAAGCAAATGCGGGCTCACTTCCTCTGAATTCAACATTTCTCTGAAGGTGACCTGGTGGTCTAGGGGTAAGGTGTCAGACTTCTGTGCTGGGGGTCCTGGGTTCAATCCTCGGTCCCGACACAGATTTATCTGATTACCAAACCCTTCCTTCGCCTCTGACAAGACATCTTGTGAATGTGGGGAATGCCAGGCCTATACCGTGGTTCGGATCCCACGTTAAACTGTAGGTCCTCCATTTCATCTCACAATCACCCTACCATTACACATTAGCGTAAGTGCGTATAACCCGAACGGGTAGTAAGACGTGGTGCTAATAATATAAGAAGCGCCTGGTGGTCGTTTTAATATCCCCGCGACCAAAGAATGACGCCACAGCCTCCGGCCAGTCCTATCGGCAGTGGTACCAACTAACTTCCTAGAACATATCTGTGTACATCGTATTTTGTGAGTAGGTCAGTCAATATTGTGAACAAATAGTTCGGTCTTTACAACAATAGTCGTCAGCGGGGCTCGAATATGGACTCAATAGTGTGGGAATGTTACCTCCCCAAACCATCCTCCACTGACCTTTTGTGCCTAGGAATCGTTCGAGGTGCGCGACTGGTATTTAGAGACGTCAGCAGAAAGGTCGTGCAGTGAGAGCCGGCCGACATAGTCATCGTCGCTGACCTTCGAGGGGAAATGTTTTAATACAAGCTGATGAGCTAGTCCTTGTTTAACACCTCGGGATGTTTCCGTGCTGTGTTGTGGCAGCCCTGGAGGTGGTGCACAGCCTGACCCGGGGGCTGACGTCACTGCTGTTTACTGTCCAATCAGTGTTTATAGTCGCCTAGGACTAGGAGAGCCATTATCTCTCTCGGAGCGGGAGACATTTGATCAATTATTATTATTATTATTATTATTATTAGGGCTCCAAACTCTCTTCTCGCGTTGACTTTATTGTGATGCCCTTTTTGTTTTTAATATTTTCAATAACAATATTTATTGCAAATTTGCCCTTGATCATGTAGGCGTTCATATCCCTTCTCGGGCTTCTCGTAATCCTAAATTATTTTTACTCGATAGCTCTTATAAGACGAGCCCTATAGGTCGTTGTATCCATAGCGCCAATTCTAGATTTGTCGAATTCGACTTTTATCATAAAAGGAAAGCTAAACTCAGAGAGTTATTTAAGGATGTCCCATATCAATAATTTATCATGTAGAGGTTCTGCCTGTATTATTTAAACTTACAATATTCTGCTCTATTTTTTGCATTATGTTACTGATTACTATTTAGTTATTTGTTTTTAATGTTACTTTTTATTCTTATTATTATTAACTACTTTTTATCTCGTAACTATTCATCAGTGTATAACATTATTTAGCCATTATTTGTCTTTCATTTTTTCTTGTGTAAATATATGTATTATAAGGTATGTACGTGTGTACTTTTCAGTGCTGGCCTGTTATAGGTCTTACCACTGTTGGCCAGCACTATAGTAAAGGAAATTGAAATGGAAATAGAAATTATTATTAGCACCACGTCTTACTACCCGTTCGGGTTATACGCACTTACGCTAATGTGTAATAGTAGGGTGATTGTGAGATGAAATGGAGGACCTACAGCTTAACGTGGGATCCGAACCACGGTGGAGGCCTGGCATTCCCCACATTCACAAGATGTCTTGTCAGAGGTGAAGGAAGGGTTTGGTAATCAGATAAATCTATGCCGGGACCGAGGATTGAACCCCGGCCGCCAGCACAGAGGTCTGACACCTTACCCCTAGACCACCAGGTTACCCAGAATGCAATAACTCTAGATCTCTGAATTAAAATTGTTAAATTGTGCGTTCAGCTTAACTGTTGGTCAGAATAAGGACTCAAGTTGTTGTTGATCGACAAAAAATCAATTTGTTCTTTCTTAGTATTACAGAAACACGGGTAGCTGGCACTTTGGACCTACTTGTGCTGGTCTTGTCCCTTGAAAGTCGTATATTCTCACTATAGCATGGTACAGAAACAATATTCTAGGAGCCACACAGCTCTAGATGAACCTAGTATTCTACAATCCTAGAGTAATATACAGTAATATGTACAGTACCTACAGGTTAGTGACCACAACACCAAACCTTCTGGTGCTAGCGTTGGGTTCTGAGTAGTGCTGTCCTAGGTTAGGTCCATTCCTACGGACTGTACTAATGTAATACCGGGTTGTCCAATGGTCATGCCTCAACTTCAAGACCCTAAGTCAGCAAGTGTTATGTCTGTGCTGAATCCGTGATGAGCTTACACGTTTAGAATATTTGTAAGTAGAAAAGTTTGGCAACAGCTTGCGGGCGTTCGATAGACCGACTTACGAACACACGACCTGTGAGAAAGCTGAGCTATCAGGAATCTCTGGAATGTAACAGTGGTCAGGGGTCCTGGTTTGACTCCGGCCACTGGGTACAATAATCTAGTATTCTATATGACGGTCCTGGCGCCACTGTCAGGTTAAGACAGTTTGTTAGATAATCGGGGGGGAGGGTCGTCCAGTCAGGATCTGACCCCGGGCCCGAAGGTCGTGGGAGTGTGATGCTTCTCACGGTGGTTACTTAACCTAATTGCTTCTCACAGCCCCGTCCACCGTCAATCTCTCGTCACGGCTCGGAGGGTCAGACCACGGCCCCTTCCAGGCGAGACGCGAACTCAGGACTCTGGGCCTTTCTTGGTTGCGGACTGTTAGGTTAAGAGCGGAGACAGCGTGGGCGAAGTTTCAGCCCAATCGGTTCAGTGGTTTTTTAAGCGAAAAGAGACCGACACCAACTCACTGTCACAATCCTAGAGTCGGAGATGGACGGTTAGATGTGAGCCACAGGTTCACACGGTAACAGTTGACCTACATTGTTTCGACCGTGTGTACAGGTCATCAGTGCATGTCGACTCACGGCGAGTCTTTCACTTTCTCCTGGTGCTATTTCTGTCCTTGTCTAGCTGTCACTGGACCTCCCCAACCCTCGAGCAACAACTCGACCCAGAACAGCAACCAGAAGCTACAGCAGCCCCGTGGCTTCTTTGGTGCTGACTGACAGCTCACAGCTGACAGCTAGAAGCTTTAAAAAGCTATCAGACCAAATTATGTATCCCTACGCCGAACCATATCATCTCCAAAAACATGTGTTTAGCAGCTGTCACTTCTTACAGTCAAAATTTAGGTATATACCTAAATGTTGACTGTCAGAAGTCAGCTGTGAGATGTCAGTCAGCACCAAAGAAGCCACGGGGCTGCTGTAGTCGTATGGATATTGGGTAGTTTATGCATGTGTGCTACAGAGCGCATGTCACAACACGTGTGTTACAGTGAGCATGTCACAACACGTGTGTTACAGCGAGCATGTCACAACACGTGTGTTACAGAGAGCATGTCACAACACGTGTGTTACAGCGAGCATGTCACAACACGTGTGTTACAGATAGCATGTCACAACACGTGTGTTACAGAGAGCATGTCACAACACGTGTGTTACAGCGAGCATGTCACAACACGTGTGTTACAGAGAGCATGTCACAACATGTGCTGAGCTTGTGACGAGCGGTTCACAGATTTCTACCGAATTTCCTCTGTCGTCTGTCGGCCGTCCTACTTACTCACTAACACGAGATATTTTCACTGGTCATTGATTTGGTTTATTTGGTTGACAGAGGCGCACTTTCTAACCACAAGGCTGTATAAAAACAGGGTTTAGCCACGTGACCTTGGACAGCCCCATTGACAGTGACAGTCTACTGCCAGAGATGTGATATCTGTGTAACTAGATGAGAGCACAGAAACAGCAGTTAGGGAACCTCCTAGGTTCGAACCGGGGTCTTCATGACCGTACTCTGCCACGGTAGGACCTTGATACTAACGACTGTACATCCTTTCACTTTGTTCCGAGAAAGCAACAGTTGTTGCCCGGACCTGGAGAGTAGGTCCCAGACCCGAGTAACACCTGCGGATACTTCCTTGTTACGCAACCTCTACTCTTGCGGGTGAAAGTGTTTGTGTACCGTAAATCTTCAGAAACTAGTTGCGGTCCTCCGAAAGGTCGCAGCGGTTACCTCACGAGGTTACGTTGGTGCCGGGTAAACCTTCCTCGTTATAGTGGCAACACTTAGTTTTACCGAGTGTTGCCTAGCTCCTAGTTAGCATGGGGATAGTCTGTTATTGTACCTAGTGTTGTCTAGCGCCTAGTTAGCATGGGGATAGTCTGTTATTGTACCTAGTGTTGCCTAGCTCCTAGTTAGCATGGGGATAGTCTGTTATTGTACCTAGTGTTGCCTATCTCCTAGTTAGCATGGGGCTAGTCTGTTGTTGTACTGGGTGTTGCCTAGCTGCTAGTTAGCATGGGGTTAGTCTGTTGTTGTACTGGGTGTTGCCTAGCTGCTAGTTAGCATGGGGATAGTCTGTTGTTGTACTGGGTGTTGCCTAGCTGCTAGTTAGCATGGGGATAGTCTGTTATTGTACTGGGTGTTGCCTAGCTCCTAGTTAGCATGGGGATTAGTCTGTTATTGTACCTAGTGTTGCCTAGCTCCTAGTTAGCATGGGGATAGTCTGTTATTGTACCTAGTGTTGCCTAGCTCCTAGGTAGCATGGGGCTAGTCTGTTGTTGTACTGGGTGTTGCCTAGCTGCTAGCTAGCATGGGGATAGTCTGTTGTTGTACTGTGTGTTGCCTAGCTGCTAGTTAGCATGGGGATAGTCTGTTGTTGTACCTAGTGTTGCCTAGCTCCTAGTTAGCACGGGGCTAGTCTGTTATTGTACCTAGTATTGCCTAGCTCCTAGTTAGCATGGGGCTAGTCTGTTACTGTACCTAGTGTTGCCTAGTTCCTAGTTAGCATGGGGATAATCTGTTGCTTGTACCTAGTGTTGCCTAGCTCCTAGTTAGCATGGGGCTAGTCTGTTATTGTACCTAGTGTTGCCTAGCTCCTAGTTAGCATGGGGCTAGTCTGTTGTTGCACCAAGTTTATAAAGGCCAGGATATGCTGTACTAGGTTAAGAGTGCCACCAGATGATTGCTATCCCTACTTCCATCCTCCAAGACAGATCTAACCTTGCTGCATCTTGAGACACCCACACAGAGGGCTATCAGCACCTGGGACCACACCTCCTCTCATGATATTGCTCCAACAGGGATCAGAACCCAGTTTCTCACGGTCTGAAACGCTCTCGATCCTCAAATACCTCCTGGTTAGTTCTGTTCCCCTGATGGACAAGAGGCAAGTCCGACTGTTTAACATAGCTTGCTTACAAACCAGCTTAACCTAAAGCAGCATCACTTAACATTACACCCTAGAGCAATGGTTGTTTGTAAGAATCAGGAGGTCCCGGCTAACAGCCCCCAATGACCCAAACACGATACAGTCTCTAGAGGAATGTAATTACCTGTGACCAGGATCCCTGTTAGAATCAGCAGAGAAGTCTTCATCTCGACTTGTTCTGTCACCGTCTGTTATAACAGCAACCACTCTTCTGACTAGTCCGTAACTTTTAGATAGCAACACAAGACTGACAGGATCCGGCCCCAGCTCTTTAGCTTTGTCTGAAAGTTGCCGCCTGAATGCTCGCCTCTCATTGGCCGGAGCTGGTGCCGTCGTGCTCCCCGGGCCGGGTCCTCATTGGTCGGATGTGGACCGTGACGTCATTCCGCCTCGATCGTCATCTCGCGCGAAGAAGAAAATAGGACGACGCCAACAGAAGTGCTGGGATGAGACTCCCGAGGTTTGTATACCAGGAGGTGGCGTCGAGGAACTGTCGGCGCAAGAACTGAGTAATACTAGCAGTGTTGGGAGAGCGGTCAGCACGACTGTCTCTCGACCAGAAGTCCGGGGCTCCATTTCTTCTCTCGTGCAAGACAGATCTAGGCTCTGGAGATGACTCCCATCAGATTTTTTATCTTTCATCTCATAAATTCACCCTCCTCATCTCAGTCTCCTAGGCGAACAAAACTGGCCCTATTAAACCCCCTAATCTGGCTCCCCTAAGCCTATATATCTGTGACGTGGTTAATTCAGTTCTAAGGACCAGACACCATCAGGTTAATACCGTTTTGATATACCATTGAATGAGTGGATCTAAATTCATCCAGCAGAGAAGATTGTTTAATTTGGACATGCATCGTTTTCACCCGGAGTGCTCCTGAGACACTCGGATGTCGGTAGATGGATGATATTCAAATGAAGGCGATGTTACAACCTCGCAAGTCCTCCATTGTGACTTGCAAGAGGATCATTGGCCCAGGGTGGTTTCAACACCTACAACAGCTCTTCAAGAACTTTCCCGTCTTGCGAGGACAATTAGAATAGTCACAGAGTATTACCAACACTCTCTGGAGGCTAGGATTAGAACTAGGTACAAGCCACAGAGTAATATACACTCATTGGTCTGTACCTTGATTAAAACACCAGGTACAAGTCACATAGTAATATACACTCA
>CABFVX010011466.1:0-10621 GCA_902151425.1 Timema shepardi | reverse complement strand
CTCTCTATCCAAGAACAAGTTGTGCATCAGAGGTGTGATCCCAAGGACTTGTTATCTGTGACTGTCTTTGTAATGTTATGGACATGCCATGTATTAGAGATTATAACTCGTTTTGTAACAAGTCAGATTGTAATGTAATTTGACAATTCGCGCTGTAGTATAACAGTCAGTTCATATAGAGTAAAGGGGGAGTTATAATCCTCTACCAGACTTTGACCAAAATCAATAGTAAGGCGCTCGATGCTCCGCTTATGCACTACTAACTCTTTAGAGTAGCTCGCAGTGCTAGAAATAGCGGCAAACATCGAGCCCAATACATTGACCACCTCGACAGGGGAAGAGACAAGCAAACCGTTAGACATGAGGGCAGGTATATTATGAATGGTATTTGTGCTACTGTGTAATTTACGAATATTGTCCTAAACCTTAGTTGTGGGAGTGGTAATTGTAAGGGTAGAAATAAACTGTCTCCAAAACTCTCTTCTGCTTTCTCGAATGCTACGGCGATCTCGAGCACGTAGAATCCAAAATAACTCCAGATTCTCCAAAGTAGGGTGTTGTTGAAAGAGACGTAGGGCCCTTCGACGGTCAGAGATAGCCAACCGTCACTCCTCGATCCACCAGGGAACTGGACGGTGGCGCGGATTTGGCGAGGATTTAGGGATGGAAGCCCTCGCCGCCGCGATAACTGTCGATGTAAAATGCCCAGCCTTAACTGCGACGTAAAAAAATGAGGTTCATCAAAACGGTGAGGTCACAAAATTTATCCCAGTCAGCACGTTTAAGCGCCCATTGGGGTAACCATACTGTAATGGGAGGATCTTGAATAGTGAAAGTAGAATGAGAAAGTGATAGCTGCCGCATAGGTCCGAGTGTACCTCCCAAAGAAAGTGGGCAGCGATCCCGGAACTACATAAGGTTATGTCGATGGCAGAGGATACACCATTAAAGGTGGAGAAGTGTGTCTGTTTCCCGGTGTTCATTAACACCAGGTTTCCCGAGACAAGAATAGCCTCTACCGTCCTCCCACGGGCATCTGTAAAATTAGACCCCTACACCAGGTTATGCGCGTTAAAGTCCCCCAAGATAATATAGGGGGCGGGCAGTTGTATAAAGAGGGCTTCTAAAGTCTTCTTAGGAACACGCTCTCCCGGTAGGAGGTAGATTCAGCATATTGTTACCTCCAAAGCAAGGGATATTCGAACAGCGATCACTTGGATATCAGATATAATATTTATAAACTTATGGTACATATTGCTTTGTGCGTGAGTAGCCACACCTCCGCTAGACCGATCAAAGAATGGCTTGTCGGTACGATATACATCGTACCTACGAAACATCGGGTTGTCAGTTGGGCGGAAGTGGGTCACCTGCAAACATAATATGGTAGGATGCAAGGAGGATCTTAGTAGTAGCTTTGATTTATTTTGGAGATACTGGGTTGATGTATCCTTGTGAAAAGGCTTTGTTAAGGCCTTCCTCGCTTTCTTTTCAATATTTTTTCGGTGGTCCCTCGCTGGGCCTTCCTCAAGGCACCAGTGGTACTCGACTTTGAGGCCTCACCTGTACCACCACTCATCCTAAGGAGGAGTCCCAGAAGTGGGATTGAGATCTCGACAACGGCCGCATGTAGTTCAAGGCCCCGAGGAACGCTCGGGGCCGGTCTCCTGTGGGGTCTCAGTGGTGGAGAGGATCTCTAAGGCGTTGTACTTTCCTGTACAACATTAGTTTTGCAGTCAAAAGATCTGATGCAGCATTGTCATTAATGTCTCGAGTGGAGACCATTGGCACGGGTCGTGAAGGCATCTTTGTAAGATTAACCGCACAATGGCAGTTAGGACAATTTATGTTTTGGCTGAAAATTTGGCTATATGACTTCTGGAATACCGTAGTCTGAAGTAGTACATATTCTTTTCGTGCCTTGGTGTATGGGATTTTCTTTTCCGTTTGAATCTCCAGGACTTCTTTCTCTGCTTTCCATTTCGGATAGGCCCGAGACCAGGCAACGTGCGGACCCTTGCAGTTGACGCAGAACTTCGGAGACTCACACAAGGTGTCGTGAGCCTCTTATCCTATATCCACACAGGTTGGCTTTCCACGGCATCTCAGCTTTGTATTTCCAAATTACTGGCACTGAAAACAGCACCGAGGGTTGGGAACATACGGCTGGACCATGAGCACATGAAAACCAGCTTGAACCTCCTTTGGAAGGGCGGGAGTCGCAAAGGTGAGGACATAGGGGTTGGTCTTTTTTTACTGGCCATTTTTTTAATAACAATTCTGCAAACTTCAGTGACATGCTGAGATTCAAGACCCTCACAGATTTCCTCAACGCTCACGCAGTCAAGGTCGAAACACGTGATCACTTCCTTGCAAACATTGAGGAATTTGTGTGGTTCCACCTTTATCTGGAGTTTATTAGTGTTGCTCAGTGGTAATTCTGTTATTGCTATTACGTTTGAGGTCTGATTGTCAGTCACAGTCTGAATCATTATGGTGCCATCACCCAGTTTTCTAATTAAAACCCCAAACTTGGCAGCCCCATTTATCACTATAAGACACGGGGCTTGGGCCTCACCAATTCCTGGACCTTTTCCATTGATGGATTGGACGGCCTGACCCATTTCCGCCTCTTATCTCCATTACGGCCCTGTGAGGGCAAGGGCAGTAAGTTGCCAGTGGGTGTTAGCAGTACACTTTAAGAGGACAGTAAGGTGCCAGCTGTAACAATGAAGGCCGTGCCTTTTTATGGGGACAACCCGCACAAGACTAGGATCATAGAGCCAGGGTTATCCAAGTTGGTTCTACCACATGTGGCCCTGTTAACTTTCCCGACGAGAGGCCCCATACGACGCTAGACATGACAACCTTCACATGGGGCAGTGCCACGAGAGAGGTCATCGCAGTAAGTGGGTGCAGGAAAGTGCCAATTTTACGTCCGGGCACTCATGAACGCAACCGATCTTTTCCCAAAGTAGGGTACCCGGTTATTGTCAACCCTAAGGCCCTTCTACTAAGATATTACAACCAACGCACTTTCATTCAAGAGTTCAATTGCAAAGGTATCCAATAATTGTCTGAGGAGAACCAGATTAGAAGCCAATGTTGTCAATGGAGAAGCCAAAAGTTTCCGTGCAGGATGAACGGTAGGGGGAAGGGAAGAAAGAAGTAAGTAGTATAGATAAAGCCTACGACTTAAACTCCCCGTCCGCGCCCTCAAATTTTTCATCAATATCACTTAGCGACGAATGAACTAGGATTAATAACATAAACAGTTATAAAAATTGAGTTAAAAAGTTGTAGTTTCACTTTATTAAATGATAACAAGAAACGAAGAAAGCGGACTTCCAGCCGGGCATACCATTATCTCTGACACTTTCACCACGAGAACAAGCACTTTTACCAATATCACATCACTTTGGCCCGATACATCCTGCCAGTGGCAAACCCCATTTTAAAACTCACATAATTTCCAGCAAATTTTGTTTGAACATTATTTTCAGATTTTGCCCGTGAAACTTTTTAAGTTATTTAAAAAAAAGTTTAGCAATCATAATTTTTCATTTTATCCTAAAATTTTGAGACAACGGTTGGTCGTAGGATAAAATCGAATCCAAGATTTTTTATTCTAAATAATATATGAAACAAAATAAAAAATTAATCTAAAATATATGACAAATTATTGAATCAAGTGAACGCATGCACTAAATCCAACATGGCTGACTTCCTTCCCAAATTGGCGGAAAAGCCTCAACAGGCTTTTTTGGGATTTCCCGTAGATTTTTTAGGACGTTAAATAGAAGTGATTCCAAAAGGTCCCATTGTTTTACTCAAAATGTCTAACTCAAATGCCAATCTCACTGGACTATTAAGCGGTGAGGAGTTTCTTACAAACTCACTTCTTGAAAAATTAAATAATCTGGGACTTGAAATTGAGAGCATGCGTAATCAAGGGTACGATGGCGGATCTAACATGTCTGGTAAAATCAAAGGTATGCAAGCTCGTATAAGTGAAAAGTAATATTTTGATATATATGTGCACTGTGTTTATCACAAACTATATTTGTAAATTTGTAAAGCGTGTTCTTTATTAAGTATAAATTTTTTTATTGCTATGGTCGGTGATGTAACAAACGAAGAAAGAGAAGCTATTAAAAGAAGTTGTAATAAAAGCCAATTAAAAAAAATAGCCTTGAGAAACAAGATTCAAAATTAAAACTGTGTGAGACGCACTGGATAGAGCGACACGATGCAATAGACACTTTTTACTGATGCAGTTTTAGTTTTTTTTTACAAGTGTTTGATATGAAAGTACCACATCAAAGTTAGCACTCCAATTCACCTCAGTTCTCAAATTTGACTTTATTATAACGTTGCATATTGTTCCATTTATCTTCAGCCTAACAGTCACGTTGCCTCATCAGCTTCAAAACCCTTCATCATACCTCAAGCAGTGCTATAGCATGGTAGAAAATGTTTTATAAACACTGAAAGAGAATCAGAATACTCCCAAGATACACACACGGCTAAAGGGAATCAGTGAATTTGTCTGAACAACATGAAGTTGACATCACTATGGCAAGAACTACCCAGAGGAAGATTCATGGGTTAAATGTTGCAGCATCAAGGTCTGAACAAAATGAAGTTGACATCACTATGGCAAGAACTACCCAGAGGAAGATTCATGGGTTAAATGTTGCAGCATCAAGGTCTGAACAAAATGAAGTTGACATCACTATGGCAAGAACTACCCAGAGGGAGATTCATGGGTTAAATGTTGCAGCATCAAGGTCTGAACAACATGAAGTTGACATCACTATGGCAAGAACTACCCAGAGGGAGATTCATGGGTTAAATGTTGCAGCATCAAGTCCTAAGGAATATTACAGACTCGCTGTTTTTCTAACATTCATAGACTATCTCATTTCGAAACTATAATCGACAGACCACAGTGACGTTATTACATTATATGGGTTAACTCCAGAGTATGCCAACCAAGACTATGAACTTTGATTACAAGCAGCTCAAATCTGTGTTAACAAACTTCCTGGGACTTTGTCAGAACTTCGTGCTTGGAAATATTGACTTGTGGCGATAACGCTGGAAAAATACATCTTAAGGCAGAAATAACGTCCTGGGGTTCGATGTTGTGTCTGTACTAGATGTACAAGTCGTGTGCTGATATATCCAGTCGGTTCAGAAAGTGCACGTTAAACACTTCAACAAATATAAAATTAAATATAGTGGTGACCTTCAATTTTTGTTACGCGACAGTGCAAATGGAGTTATATGTTTACTCCATTTTATATGCCAGGTGAATCTTTTAAATTCCATTTGAGGTTCACTCTTATAGAGTGGCTCATCTGGTAATTGTCTCATGTTGAGATTTTGTTTTGAAATTTTTAGAATACTTATATATCTTCGTTTTGTCAATTTATTTTAGTGCATGCATCTGCTGTTTTTAGCAGGTGTTTAGTATATATTATATTACTCTCCCATAGGTTAATTTTAATGTGGTTTTAATAAAAACATGTAAAGGCGCTAATGACCTTTGCTTGTGTTAAAGCACCTCAAAACTCCAATAATAATAATAAAAATAATAATAATAATAATAATAATGTAAATCTATTTCCTAACTAGCTTTTAGTAACATTTCTGCATTTCTTATTTCTTACAACTATTTCTTTTCTATTACCTTACAAAGCCAAATCATCTGTGTCTCCTGATAGTTGCATTGTACCGTTTATTGTCAAGCCTTCCCCACTACAGTAGCCCCATGGCTTCTTTGGTGCTGACTGACAGCTGCTAAACACATGTTTTTATAGATCATATGGTTCGGCGTAGGGATACATAATTTGGTCTGGTAACTTTTCAAAGCTGTCAGTCAGCACCAAAGAAACCATGGGGCTACTGTACCTTGCATTACCATACTCTAAGGCTAGATTAAAAAGTAATGGGGAAAATTCATCTCTTTGTTTCAATCCATTAAGGATTTCTAAAGTATCTGATAAGTGACATTCAGCCAGCCTTGCCATAAGTATATATCAAACATACCTCAATTAACTTGATAAGTTTTTGGAGTATCCCAAACTTAACTAAGATTTCATAAAATATGCCTTTTTAAAATCTGTTGATATACCGTCATGTAGCTTACCAACTTTAAAAAAAATCTGTCAAATAGTAAAAATGAGATCCGTTGTTGATTTAGTTCGTCGAAAGCCATACTAACGATACCCAATCCTCTCCATAAAGCGTCAATCTAATTTAAATTATGTTAGATCATTTTTTTTATCACTGCGTCTTACTACACGCCTATGTACTATTTACGCTAATGCTTTTAGGTATTAGTAAGGTTATATTTATAGGAATTGTACCCACATTTGCATAGAGGTAATGGAGTACCATCTTGGAAAAACACCCGACAAAGATTTGAACCTCAATCTCCCGGTCATCAGCAGTCTAGTCTATTACGAGAGTAGCGCGTTAGACCATGCAGCCACCGAAGCGCGTAGCTACTCTTAAATGTTGTAGCATGTTGGTAGTAGTGAGATACCTCAATAGTCACTCTGTTCTATCTCCCTTTTTGAAAATAGTTATTATAATACTTTCCTTCCATTCTTGTGGTAATACATCATAGTTCCACACATAAAACAGTAGTTTATGAATTTCTATTACTAACCTTTTACCACGTCTCTTTATTGACTTTGCTGGAAATGAATCTATACCTGGAGTTATATGATTCTTTAACTTATTAATAGCTTCTTTGACTTCACTAATACTTGGCTCTGGGACTAGTGGTTCAGAAGTGTGGATTTCACTCGCCCTATTTGGGTCCTTCATGAACAATCAAAATATTACTGAAGACGTCGTTCCATCTACTCGAAACATCGATCGTATCTGCCATCAGATTACCAACATCTTTCACTAAATTGACCCCAGCCTGATAGCTTTTCCTATATCCGTTCATACCGCAATAAAGTTCCCTGATAATCTTAATTTTGCTAATGATCTCGCCAAATTTACCCTTTTGTTTCTTAATATGGCACTGGCCTCTCTTTTTGCATTGCTAAAACTCACTCGGACTTTATAAACAATGTGATTGTGTTTCTCTTATTTCCTATATTAATTTTGAACATTCGATGTCAAACCATCGCTTTTCATGTATGACCAATAGTTTAAATCAAAGTTTTTTTTGTCAGTTATTCACACAAAAAAAAGTAATTACTCGCTTAGTTTTACATTCGTTTAATAAATTTAAAGTCAATTTGGGTACAATAGCTGTCCTCACAAAAGGTTATTATTTTTAAAAATAAAATCCCAAACAATCGGCTAGAGAATCTAAAAAAAATCTAGTGATTACGTATCGTAATATTTTAATAAAAAAAATTAATTTATATGTTTTGATGTTGCAGACCCGTAAATACTTTAAAATTCAATTTACGCCGGCAGTTTATGTATTCGTCATATTCTCGTGTGAAAATATATACTAAATTTTAAACAAAAATATTGCAGCCGACGGGAGAAGTTAATATTTTCATTTTCACTAAAACTGAATTACTCTAGTAACACAAATATACTATTTTCTTAAACCAATATGGCCGTTCTCACTTCGTGTTCAGTTTTATCTTGTGTTGCAAGTGGTGTATAGTATAAAATAACAGCACTCTCCTCGATGACTAACTTATACAAATATTAAAATAGGATTGTCTTCTTTATAATTGTTTTTAATTTTATCTTGTAATCCTATTCCAGTAAGAATCGAGTATCGAGGACTCGAAGTAAAAATTTAAGAATCGGAATCGAAAAACTGGTACCGTCCCATCTCTAATATATGTACATACATATACTTGTGTAAAAAAAATATATATATATAATGACGCACCGTAAAACTTCAATAATAATATATAAACATAGAAAGCAACAAGAGATACTGTATGTATTAAAGCAACAACATTTATAGCTAAGATTATAATTTTAAAGCAACAATTTACAACAATGTATACGTATATATTTATATACATTGTTGTTTTATATTGTTGCTTTAAAATTATAATCTTAGCTATAAATGTTATTGCTTTAATACATACATTATCTCTTGTTGCTTTCTATGTTTATATATTATTATTGAAGTTTTACGGTGCGTATAATATATATGTATAAATCAACAAAATGTTTTTTTTTTTAGTTTTGTCAATTATTATAGTTTTAATTTCCACTCAACACCACAAACTACTTTGTTCTGGCACATAGCGAGCAATACCATTAAAATCCTCCAGAGAAGGCGAAAGCAAGTAATTTGGAGATTGCATATTAGGCGTTATATCTCGTTATTTACTTTTAATAACCACAATTTACCAACATTCATGTTTATCGTGAAGTTTATTGCAAGGACACGACAACAAAACACGCGTAATTGAACATGATGAAACTGTGCTTGAAGGAGTGACCGCTCAATTCCGGAGCAACATCAACCAATGAAAAATGTACTCAAATTTAAATTCAGTAATTTGCTTCCTGTAAACTAGATTGAGCAAATTGTCTTTTTGGGAGCGAGGTCAGTGCAGAGCTAAATGGCGAGTATTTCCAGGATATAGCGTCGTGGTGCGGACATTTGATAGTAAAACGACAGAATGGTTCATTCCTAATGAGCGTAGAACAATAATGGGGGGACAGGTGACACAGCAAGACCACAGAAGCGACCTTGAATAGTTCGAGGTAATTAATCTTGGATATCGGTTCGTTTGACAGTGATGTTTGTTGATTGACTAAACCGATAAAATTAAGAAAACAGGTCCAAATGGAATGGCCACAAGGAACCGACAGAACGAAATATTATGTCTTAGGACTGAAGACATATATAATATATGCCTTCACTCCTAAGAGACATATTTCCTTCTGTCGGTTCCGATGTATATATACTACCGTTTAATTTTAGTTTGGGTAGTAGTGTTTACATAATTTATTTAATTTTTCCATTTTCAAGGTTTTAGTTTAAATAATTAGATTACGATGAAGTGGGGCTAATTATTGTTCATTGCTATGATGTAGGTGGATTGATAACAATTTGGAGCGTGGCTGCGTGGTAAGGAGGTGGCTATGCGGAGAAGATATTATTAGTGAGAAGATCTACGGTTGAAAATTAAAAAGGTATGCTGATAAATAGAAGGACCATTGGTTCAACCATATGAAAGAGGTCCATTATGTAAAATATAAACCATGGTCATATTTGACTGAAAATTAATGTTAGTTTGTGGAAGATAGCAATGCTCAAATTATAGTATAGCTGTATTAACAGTGTTTGCTGGCAGCAGTGAGCAATGCATGCACTATAGTATAGCAGTATTCACAGTGTTTGCTGGCAACAGTGAGCAATGCACGCACTATAGTACAGCAGTACTCAGTGTTTGTTAACGGCAGTGAACAATGCACGCACTATAATATAGCAGTATTCAGTGTTTATTAGCGGCAGTGAGCAATGCACGCACTATAATATGGCAGTATTCAGTGTTTGTTAGCGGCAGTAAGCAATGCACGCACTATAATATAGCAGTACTCAGTGTTTTTTTTAGCGGCAGTGAGCAATGCACGCACTATAGTACAGCAGTATTCAGTGTTTGTTAGCGGCAGTGAGCAATGCACGCACTATAGACAGCAGTATTCAGTGAGCGGCAGTGAGCAATGCACGCACTATAGCCGGGTGGGGTCTCGACAAGGTGTGGTCAATGTGGGCGTTGTATCTCATACAATGCTGACACCATTCCATGGGAAAGGGAAGGAGGAAGTGTGTCCTTGGTTCGAGGCCAAGGTACGCTCCCCCACACGCCCAAGGTCCCCGGCCAGCAATTTGGCTAACAAACAATACACCACACGGCTAATAGACTCAGTGAAGTGACAATCCGTGTTTTCACGGTATCTTAACTTAGAGATATTATTTGGATCGTGGTTGTGTTATAAAATGCTGTCTAGATGGTTGTAACATCAATAGAAAAATGCTTCGATTTATTTTAAACTCAACCATCTATAGAAAAAATTCATAGATATAATTGTGTGTTTCGGATTTTATTTCAACTACTTAAAATCTTTGACAGTGTTGATTTTATACATTAAACATTTTGGCTATTTTCACCATACCTATTAACATGCACCTTATACATATTCAGACTATACAACACACAACTTACAAACTAATATAACCAGGGATAGTACTCCATGGTGAACTCTTATATGAAATAATAACTATATTGGCAAGCAGTAGCCGGGCTTGAGTCAGGGTTCGTTAAGTATGAATTAGCTTCTATACAAATTACGGTCTAAAATTATATATTTGGACCCGCACTAATGGACTCGTGGACTAAATGTAAGTCTCAACTTTTTTGGATTTCCTGTCAGAGTTTGATTCCCAATTATTATTTTTTTACGAAATGGTTTTTCACTTTTCCTCCACGCTATTGCAGGTACATTTTATATAATTCTACTTTCATCCACCCTACGCTATAAGCGTAATTAGTATGTACACTCCGTCGCGATTGAAAGTTATTATTATTATTATTATAATTTAGAGGCCCATCGACACATCGAGGTCATTAGGGCCTTGAAATTTATTGGATACATAATAAAATCC
>CABFVX010011465.1:0-10622 GCA_902151425.1 Timema shepardi | reverse complement strand
TAATCTTTCACTGGTCCAGCCTATTCTATCCTAATTGTTGGAGCTATACACTATCACTGGTCCAGCCTATCATATCCTAATTGTTGTAACTATATACTTTCACCTAACCAGCCTATCCTATCCTAATTGTTGGAGATATACACTCTCACTTGTCCAGCCTATCATAATTGTTGGAGCTATACACTCTCACTGGTCCAGCCTATCCTAATTGTTGGAGCTATACACTCTCACTGATCAAGCCTATCATAATTGTTGGTGCTATACACTCTCACTGGTGCATACCATCCTAATTGTTAGAGCTATACACTCTCACTGGTCCAGCCTCTCCTAATTGTTGGAGCTATACATTCTCACTGGTCCAGCCTATCCTATCCTAATTGTTGGAGCTATACACTCTCACTGGTCCAGCCTATCCTAATTGTTGGAGCTATACACTCTCACTGGTCCAGCCAATCCTATCCTATTTGTTGGAGCTATACACTCTCACTAGTCCAGCCTATCCTAATTGTTGGAGCTATACACTCTGACTGGTCCAGCCTATCCTAATTGTTGGAGCTATATACTTTCACTGGTCCAGCCTATCCTAATTGTTGGAGCTATACACTCTCACTGGTCAAGCCTATCCTAATAATTGGTGCTATACACTATCACTGGTCCAGCTTATCCTATCCTAATAGTTAGAGCTATACATTCTCACTGGTCCAGCCTATCATATCATAATTGTTGGAGCTATACATTCTCACTGGTCCAGCCTATCCTAATTGTTGGAGCTATACACTCTCACTGGTCCAGCCTATCTTATCCTAATTGTTGGAGCAATAAACTATCACTGGTCCAGCCTATCCTATCCTTATTTTTGGAGCTATAGACTAACACTGGTCTTACCTATCATATCCTAATTGTTGGAGCTATACACTATCACTGGTCCAGACTATCCTATCCTAATTGTTGGAGCTATACACTCTCACAGGTCCAGCCTATCCTATACTAATTGTTGGAGCTATACACTCTCACTGGTCCAGCCTATCCTATCCTAATTGTTGGAGCTATACACTCTCACTAGTCCAGCCTATCCTATTTGATTGAGCTATACACTATCACTGGTCCAGCCTATCCTAATTGTTGGAGCTCTACATTCTCACTGGTCCAGCCTATCATATATTAATTGTTGGAGCTATAACTCTCAATGGTCCAGCCTCTCCTAATTGTTGGAGCAATACATTCTAACTTGTCCAGCCTATCCTATCCTAATTGTTGGAGCTATACACTCTCACTGGTCCACCCTATCATATCCTATTTGTGTGAGCTATACACTCTCACTGGTCCAGCCTATCCTATCCTAATTGTTGGAGCTATACACTCTCACTGGTCCAGCCTATCCTAATTGTTGGAGCTACACACTCTCACTGGTCCATCCTACCCTATCCTAATTGTTGCAGCTATACATTATTACTGTTCCAGCCTATCCTATCCTAATTGTTGGAGCTATACACTATCACTGGTCAAGCCTATCCTATCCTAATTATTGGAGCTATTCTTTTTCACTGGTCCAGCCTATCCTATCATAATTTTTGTAGCTATACACTCTCACTGGTCCAGCCTATCCTATCCTAATTTTTGGAGCTATAATCTCTCACTGGTCCAGCCTCTCCTAATTGTTGGAGCTACACACTCTCACCTGTCCAGCCTATCCTATCCTAATTGTTGGAGCTATCCACCATCACTGGTCCAACCTATCCTATCCTAATGGTTGAAGCTATACACTATCACTGGTCCAGCCTTTCCTTATTGTTGGAACTATACACTCTCACTGGTCCAGCCTATCCTATTCTAATTGTGGGAGCTACAAGCTCTCACTGGTCCAGCCTATCCTATCCTAATTGTTGGAGCTATACACTATCAATGGTCCATCCTATCGTATCCTAATTGTTGGAGCTATACACTATCAATGGTCCATCCTATCCTAATTATTGGAGCTTATACACTCTCACTGGTCTTGCCTATCATATCCTATTTGTTGGAGCTATACACTATCACTGGTCCATCTTATCTTATCCTAATTGTTGGAACTATACACTATCACTGGTCCTTCTTATCCTATCCTATTCGTTGGAGCTATACACTCTCACTGGTCCAGCCTATCCTAAAAGTTGTAGCTATACACTCTCACTGGTCCAGCCTATCCTATCATAGTTGTTGGAGCTATAATCTTTCACTGGTCCAGCCTATCTTATTCTAATTGTTGGAGCTATACACTATCACTGGTCCAGCCTATCCTATCTTGATTTTTGGAGCTAAACACTCTCACTGGTCCAGCCTATCCCAATTGTTGGAGCTATACACTCTCACTGGTCCAGCCTCTCTTAATTGTTAGAGCTATACAATCTCACTGGTCCATCCTATCCTATCCTAATTGTTTGAGCTATACACTCTCACTGGTCCAGCCTATCCTAATTGTTGGAGCTATACACACTCACTGGTCCAGCCTATCCAATCCTAATTGTTTGAGCTATAATCTTTCACTGGTCTGCCTATTCTATCCTAATTGTTGGAGCTATACACTATCACTGGTCCAGCCTATTATATCCTAATGGTTGGAACTATACAGTCTCACTGGTCCAGCCTATTCTATCCTAATTGTTGGAGATATACACTCTCACTGGTCCAGCATATCCTATCCTAATTGTTGGAGCTATACTCTCTCACTGGTCCAGCCTATCCTATTTAAATTGTTGGAGCTATACACTCTTACTGGTCCATCCTCTTCTATCCTAATTGTTGGAGTTATACACTATCACTGGTGCATCCTATCCTATCTTAATTGTTTGAGCTATAATCTTTCACTGGTCCAGCCTATACTATTCTAATTGTTGGAGATATACACTATCACTGGTCCAGCCTATCATATCCTAATTGTTGGAGCTATACACTATCACTGGTCCAACCTATCAAATCCTAATTGTTGGAGTTATACACTATCACTGGTCCAGCCTATTCTATCCTAATTGTTGAAGCTATACACTATCACTGTTGCATCCTATCCTATCCTAATTGTTTAAGCTATAATCTTTCACTGGTCCAGCCTATTCTATCCTAATTTTTGGAACTATACACTCTCACTAGTCCAGCTTATCCTATCCTGATTGTTGGAACTATACACTATCACTGATACAGCCTATCCTATCCTAATTTTTGGAGCTATACACTATTACTGGTGCATCCTATCCTATCCTAATTGTTCGAACTATACACTCTCACTGGTCCAGCCTCTCCTATCCTAATTGTTGGAACTATAAACTCTCACTGGTCCAGCGTATCCTAATTTTTGGAGCTATACACTCTCACTGGTCCAGCCTATCCAATTCTTATTGTTGGAACTATACACTCTCACTGGTCCAGCCTATCCTATTCTAATTGTTGGAGCTATACACTATCACTGGTGCATCCTATCCTATCCTAATTAATGGAGCTATACACTCTCTCTGGTCCAGCCTATCCTATCCTAATTTTTGGAGCTATACACTCTCACTGGTAAATCCTATCCTCATTGTTGAAGCTATACACTATCACTGGTGCATCCTATCATATCCTAATGGTTGGAGCTATACACTCTCACAGGTCCATCCTATCCTATCCTAATTTTTGGAGCTATACACTATCAATGGTCCATCCTATCCTAATTTTCGAGCTATACACTTTCACTGGTGCATTCTATCCTGATTGTTGGAGCTATACACTCTCACTGGTCCAGCCTATCCTAATTGTTGGAGCTATACACTCTCACTGGTCCAGCCTCTCCTAATTGTTGTAGCTATACAATCTCACTGGTCCAGCCTATCCTATCCTAATTGTTTGAGCTATACACTCTCACTGGTCCAGCCTATCCTAATTGTTGGAGCTATACACACTCACTGGTCCAGCCTATCGTATCCTAATTGTTTGAGCTATAATCTTTCACTGGTCCAGCCTATTCTATCCTAAATGATGGAGCTATACACTATCACTGGTCCAGCCTATCCTATCCTAATTGTTGGTGCTATACACTCTCACTGGTCCAGCCTATCCTAATTTTTGGAGCTATACACTCTCACTGGTCCAACCCATCCTATCCTAATTGTTGGAGCTATACACTCTCACTGGTCCAGCCTATCCTAAATGTTGGAGCTATACACTATCACTTGTCCAGCCTATCCTATCTTAATTAATGGAGCTATACACTCTCACTGGTCCAGCTTATCCTATCCTAATTGTTGGAGCTATACTGTCTCACTGGTCCAGCCTATCCTATCTTAATTGTTGAGCTATACACTCTCACTGGTCCATCCTCTTCCATCCTAATTGTTGGAGCTATACACTCTCATTGGTCCAGCCTTTCCTAATTTTTGGAGCTATACACACTCACTGGTCCAGCCTATCCTATCCTAATAGTTGGAGCTATACACTTTCACTGGTCCAGACTATCCTAATTGTTAGAGCTATGCAATCTCACTGGTTCAGCCTATCCTATCTTAATTGTTGTAGCTATACACTCTTGCTTGTCCATCCTATCCTATCCTAATTGTTTGAGCTATAATCTCTTACTGGTCCAGCCTATCCTAATTGTTGGAGCTATACACTCTCACTGGTCCAGCATCTCCTAATTGTTGGAGCTATACATTCTCACTGGTCCAGCCTATCATATCCTAATTGTTGGAGATATACACTCTCAATTGTCCAGCCTATCCTATCTTAATTGTTGGAGCTATACACTATCACTGGTAAATCCTATCCTAATTGTTGGAGCTATACACTCTCATTGGTCCAGCCTATCCTAATTGTTGGAGCTATACACTTTCACTGGTCCAACCTATCCTATCCTTATTGTTGGAGCTATACACTCTCACTGTTCCAGCTTATCCTAATTGTTGGAGCTATACACTCTCACAGGTCCAGCCTATCCTATCCTAATATTTGGAACTATACACTATCACTGGTCCTGCCTATCCTATCCTAATTGGTGGAGCTATACACTCACACTGGTCCGGCCTATCTTATCCTAATTGTTGGAGCTATACACTATTACTGGTCCAGCCTATCTTTACCTAATTTTTAGAGCTAAACACTTTCACTGGTCCAGCCTATCTTAATTGTTAGAGCTTTACACTCTAACTGGTCCAGCCTATCCTATCCTAATTGTTGTAGCTATACACTCTTACTGGTCCATCTTATCCTTATCCTAATTGTTTGAGCTATAATCTTTCACTGGTCCAGCCTATTCTATCCTAATTGTTGGAGCTATACACTATCACTGGTCCAGCGTATCCTATCCTAATTTTCGGAGCTATACACTCTCACTGGTCCAGCCTATCCTATCCTAATTGTTGGAGCTATACACTCTTACTGGTCCATCCTCTTCTATCCTGATTGTTGGAGCTATACACACTCATTGGTACAGCCTTTCCTAATTGTTGGAGCAATACACATTCACTGGTCCAGCCTATCCTTTTCTTATTGTTGGAGCTATACACTATTACTGGTCCAGCCTATCCTATCCTAATTGTTGGAGCTATACACTCTCACTGGTCCAGCCTATCCTATCTTAATTTTTGGAGCTATACACTATTACTGGTCCAGCCTATCATATCCTAATTTTTGGAGCTATACACTTTCACTGGTCCATACTATCCTAATTGTTAGAGCTATACACTCTCACAGGTCCATCCTATCCTATCCTAATTGTTGTAGCTATACACTCTTACTGGTCCATCCTATCCTATCCTAATTGTTTGAGCTATAATCTCTCACTGGTCCAGCCTATCCTAATTGTTGGAGCTATACACTCTCACTGGTCCAGCCTCTCCTAATTGTTGGAGCTATACATTCTCACTGGTCTAGCCTATCATATCCTAATTGTTGGAACTATACACTCTCACTGGTCCAGCCTATCCTATCTTAATTGTTGGAGCTATACACTCTCACTGGTCCAGCCTATCCTATCCTAATTTTTGGAGCTATACATTCTCACTGGTCCAGCCTATCCTATCCTAATTGTTGGAGCTATACACTATCACTGGTCCAGCCTATCCTATCCTAATTGTCGGAGCTATACACTCTCACTGGTCCAGCCTATCCTATCCTAATTGTTGGAGCTATACACTCTCACTGGTCCAGCCTATCCTAATTGTTGGAGCTATACACTATCACTGGTGCATCCTATCTTATCCTAATTGTTGGAGCTATACACTATCAATGGTGCATTCTATCCTAATTGTTGGAGCTATACACTCTCACTGGTCCTGCTTATCCTAATTGTTGGAGCTATACACTATCACTGGTCCTGCGTATCCTATCCTAATTGTTGGAGCAATAAACTATCACTGGTCCAGCCTATCCTATCCTAATTGTTAGAGCTATACACTATCACTGGTCCTGCCTATCTTATCCTAATTTTTGGAGCAATACATTATCACTGGTCTAGCCTATCTTATCCTGATTGTTGGAGCTATAGACTATCACTGGTCTTGCCTATCATATCCTAATTGTTGGAGCTATACACTATCACTGGTCCAGCCGATCATATCCTAATTGTTGGAGCTATAAACTATCACTGGTCCATCCTAGCCTAATTTTTGGAGTTATACACTATCACTGGTCCATCCTATCCTATCCTAATTGTTGGAGCTATACACTCTCACTGGTCAGGCCTATCTTATCCTAATTGTTGGAGATATACACTATCACTGGTCCAGCCTATCCTATCCTAATTGTTGGAGCTATAATCTTTCACAGGTCCAGCCTATCCTATCCTAATTGTTGAAGTTATAAACTATCACTGGTCTTGCCTATCCTATCCTAATGGTTGGTGCTAAACACTATCACTGGTATTGCCTATCCTATCCTAATTGTTGGAGCTATACACTTTCACTGGTCCAACCTATCCTTTCCTAATTGTTGGAGCTATACACTATCAATGGTCCATCCTATCCTAATTGTTGGAGCTATACACTATCACTGGTCCATCCTATCCTTTCCTAATTGTTGGAGCTATACACTCTCACTGGTCCATCCTATCCTAATTGTTGGATCTATACATTCTCACTGGTCTTGCCTATCATATCTTATTTGTTGGAGCTATACACTATCACTGGTCCATCTTATCTTATCCTAATTGTTGGAGCTATATACTATCACTGGTGTATCCTATCATATCCTAATTGTTGGAGCTATACACTATCACTGGTCCTTCCTATCCTATCCTAATTGTTGAAGCTATACACTCTCACTGGTCCAGCTTATCCTAAAAGTTGGAGCTATACACTCTCACTGGTCCAGCCTATCCTATCGGAGTTGATGGAGCTATAACCTTTCACTGGTCCAGCCTATCCTATCCTAATTCATGGAGCTATACACTATCACTGGTCCAGCCTATCCTATCCTAATTGTTGGAGCTATACACACTCACTGGTACAGCCCATCCTTTCCAAATTGTTGGAGCTATACATTATCACTGTTCCATCCTATCCTATCCTAATTGTGGAGCTATACACTATCACTGGTCCATCATATCATATCCTAATTGTTGGAGCTATACACTATCACTGGTCCAGCCTATCCTAATTGTTGGAGCTATACACTCTCACTGGTCCAGCGTATCCTATCCTAATTGTGGGAGCTATACACTCTAACTGGATCAACCTATCCTAATTTTTGGAGCTATACATTCTCACTGGACCAATATATCATAATTTATGGAGCTATACACTCTCACTGGTCCAGCCTATCCTAATTGTTGGAGCTATACACTCTCACTGATCCAGCCTATCCTAATTGTTGGAGCAATACACTCTCACTGGTCCAGCCTCACCTATTTGTTGGAGCTATACATTCTCACTGGTCCAGCCTATCATATCCTAATTGTTGGAGCTATACACTCTCATTGGTCCATCCTGTTCTATCCAAATTGTTGGAGCAATATACTATTGCTGGTCCAGCCTATCCTAATAGTTGGAGCTATACACTCTCACTGGTCCAACCTATCCTAATTGTTGGAGCTATACACTCTCACTGGACCAATCTTTCATAATTGTTGGAGCTATACACTCTCACTGGTCCAGCCTATCCTAATTGTTGGAACTATACACTCTCACTGGTCCAGCCCCTCCTAATTGTTGGAGCTATACATTCTCACTGGTCCAGCCTATCCTATCCTAATTGTTGGAGCTATACAGTATCACTGGTCCAGCCTATCCTAATTGTTGGAGCTATATACACTCATTGGTACAGCCCATCCTTTCCAAATTGTTGGAGCTATATATTATCACTGGTCCATCCTATCCTATCCTAATTGTTGGAGCTATACACTATCACTAGTCCATCATATCATATCCTAATTGTTGGAGCTATACACTATCACTGGTCCAGCCTATCCTATCCTAATTGTTGGAGCTATACACTCTCAATGGTCCAGCCTTTCCTATCCTAATTGTTGGAGCTATACACTCTCATTGGTCCAGCCACCTTATCCTAATTGTTGGAGCTATACACTATCTCTGGTCAAGCCTATCCTATCCTAATTGTTGGAGCAATACACTCTCACTGGTCCAGCCTATCCTATCCTAATTGTTGAGCTCTACACTTTCACTGTACCATCCTCTTTTATCCTAATTGTTGGAGCTATACACTCTCACTGGTCCAGCCTTTCCTAATTGTTGGAGCTATACACACTCACTGGTCCAGCCTATCTTATCCTAATTGTTGGAGCTATACACTATCACTGGTCCATCCTATCCTATCCTAATTGTTGGAGATATACACTCTCACTGGTCCAGCCTATCCTATATTAATTGTTGTAGCTATACACTCTCACTGGTCCAGCCTATCCTAATTGTTGGAGCTATACACTCTCACTGGTCCAACCTATCCTATCCTAATTGTTTGAGCTATACACTCTCACTGGTCTAGCCTATCCTATCCTAATTGTTGGAGCTATACACTCTCACTGGTCCAGCCTATCCTATCCTAATTGTTGAGCTATACACTCTCACTGGACCATCCTCTTCTATCCTAATTGTTGGAACTATACTCTCTCACTGGTAGAGCCTTTCCTAATTGTTGGAACTATACACACTCACTGGTCCAGCCTATCTTATCCTAATTGTTGGGGCTATAAACTATCACTGGACAATCCTATCCTACCCTAATTGTTGGAGCTATACACTATCACTGGTCCATCCTATCCTATCCTATCTGTTGGAGCTATACACTATCACTGGTCCATCATATCATATCCTAATTGTTGGAGCTATACACTATCACTGGTCCAGCCTATCCTATCCTAACTGTTAGAGCTATACACTCTCACTGGTCCAGCCTCTCCTAATTGTTGGAGCTATACACTCTCACTGGTCCAGCGTATCCTATCCTAATTGTTGGAGATATACACTATCACTGGTCTTGCCTATCCTATCCTAATTGTTGGAGCTATAATCTTTCACTGGTCCATCCTATTCTATCCTAATTGTTGGAGAGATACACTATCACTGGTCCAGCCTATCATATCCTAATTTTTGGAACTATACAGTCTCACTGGTACAGCTATCCTATCCTAATTGTTGGAGATATACACTCTCACTGGTCCAGCCTATCCTATCCTAATTGTTGGTGCTATACACTCTAACTGGTCCTGCCTATCCTAATTGTTGGAGCTATACAGTCTCTCTGGTCCAACCCATCCTATCCTAATTGTTGGAGCTATAAACTCTCACAGGTCCAGCCTATCCTAAATGTTGGAGCTATACACTATCACTTGTCCAGCCTATCCTATCTTAATTGTTGGAGCTATACACTCTCACTGGTCCAGTCCTATCCTATCCTAATTGTTGGAGCTATACACTCTCACTGGTCCAGCCTATCCTATCCTAATTGTTGAGCTATACACTCTCACTGGTCCATCCTCTTCTATCCTAATTGTTGGAGCTATACACTCTCATTAGTCCAGCCTTTCCTAATTGTTGGAGCTATACACACTCAATGGTCCTGCCTATCCTATCCTAATTGTTGGAGCTATACACTCTCACTGGTCCAGCCTATCATATCCTAATTTTTGGAGCTATACAGTTTCACTGGTCCAGCCTATCCTAATTGTTAGAGCTATACAATCTCACTGGTCCAGCCTATCCTATCCCAATTGTTGTAGCTATACACTCTTGCTTGTCCATCCTATCCTAATTGTTTGAGCTATAATCTCTCACTGGTCCAGCCTATCCTAATTGTTGGAGCTATACACTCTCACTGGTACATCATCTCCTAATTTTTGGAGCTATACATTCTCACTGGTCCAGCCTATCATATCCTAATTGTTGGAGATATACACTCTCACTTGTCCAGCCTATCCTATCTTAATTGTTGGAGCTATACACTGTCACTGGTAAATCCTATCCTAATTGTTGGAGCTATACACTCTCATTGGTCCAGCCGATCCTAATTGTTGGAGCTATACACTTTCACTGGTCCAGCCTATCCAATCCTAATTGTTGGAGCTATACACTCTCACTGTTACAGCTTATCCTAATTGTTGGAGCTATACACTCTCACAGGTCCAGCCTATCCTATCCTAATATTTGGAACTATACACTATCACTGGT
>CABFVX010011464.1:0-10629 GCA_902151425.1 Timema shepardi | reverse complement strand
CATGCCAGTCCATATATTTTACACGTTGTCACAATGATTGGACACGCCAGTTCATACACTCGACACGTTGTCACAATGATTGGACACGCCAGTTCCTACATTTGACACGCTGTAAATATGATTGAATACTTTGTCACCAGTGGTGGATTTACGACTCTGCCACCCATAGGCACTAGATAATTTGCCACCCATAGGCACTAGATAATTTGCCACCCACTTTTCCTACCTTAATTTCTAACCAAATAAATACCAGTTTTCCCCCTATAACCGCCTATACACCGACACAAATATACCATATACAAAAGTGCTATCTGCGAAAAGATAAATTTAAAGGGTTTATATTATTTAATTATTTATCATTGTGAGGTTTTAAATGTAGTAAGGATCCAAGCAAAGACTTGAAAAATTGAAATAAATACTCTTACATTATCACAACACACAAATTCAAATGTTATAACTTATAATTTAAAAATTAAAAGTCTGTATTAGTAGATTGTAGAACATGTTAATACAGATACAATATTAGCATATACACAATAAGAAAATAGTCTACAATATCTTTCGCCTTGATTTCTGATGAGTGAACTGGTCGATGATGTCAGACAAATCCATTTTATCCAATAAGTGACCTCCAATTAAGCCGAATGTCAGTGAATTAAGGCAATGCTCTGTCATGTTGGTGCGCAGATACAGCAAATCACAACAATCACAGACACGATGAAGCCCCAAAAATTATTTTAACTGTAAGAAAGAGATATGTATTATTTTCCATCATTCAAAATTTGCCGCCCCCATAGCACGTGCCTACTAGGCCTATGCTAAATTCCTCCATGGCTGTCACACTCAATGGACACGCTGGCCCACTCTTTGATAACGCTGCCCACTCCCGGAAACGCTAGTTCAGATGTGCTGGTCCACAAGCTCAGCTAACCCCAACTTGGATTGAGGATCCCCTGGCTATAACCGACCATGTATATATAAAGTTCACAGCTAAGAGTCAGGAATTAGCTATTTCTAGGACACTGGGCTAGAATAAAATGAAGCTAGACTCTTCCAAACGTGTAACTTTTCTTTAAATTAAGCTACTTTCCTCCTACTCTAAACGCCTTGGCAGGAGTGTTGGCCTAGCTACTTGCCAAACAAGGAGGGCAGCAGTCGAAGTAATCTCGTTACAATATTGCGCGCTGATTTTTAACCACATCATTTTAGAAACTATAAGAAGGAAGATAAATTAATTTATAAAGGGGTAAAACTATTCTAGGGGTAAACATTATTTTGAAAAGAAAATTTCCCTTCGTTTGAACTATACCCCATGCCCCAACTCATACCCCCCTCTCAATTATGACCCAACTTATATATTTGTTTAAAAGTCCTCAATGTACATTTTTAGATCTGAAGGGAGGTGGCGATTAGTGGGTTTATAAAATATGTTAAACTCTATACTCTTAAATTATTTATTAGATGCCCTTAGTTAGAATAAAAATAAGCTCTATATAGCTTTTAGAGAAATTCAATGTTGGAGGATCTGTGTCCTCCAATTTCCCTTTAAGGGTTGACCTGGCTACGGCCTTGAGTATAACGTACGTAACATCTTGGTAGAAAGGAGGCATGGTCTGTTAGGACAGAGTAGAAAGTACGCACAGTCTGTTAGGACAGAGTAGAAAGTACGCACAGTATGTTAGGACACAGTAGAAAGTACGCACAGTCTGTTAGGACAGAGTAGAAAGTACGCACAGTCTGTTAGGACAGGGGAGAAAGTACTCACAGTCTGTTAGGACAGGGGAGAAAGTACGCACAGTCTGTTAGGACAGATTAGAAAGTACGCACAGTCTGTTAGGACAGGGGAGAAAGTACGCACAATCTGTTAGGACAGGGGAGAAAGTACGCACAGTCTGTTAGGACAGGGGAGAAAGTACGCACAGTCTGTTAGGACAGGGGATAAAGTACGCACAGTCTGTTAGGACAGATTAGAAAGTACGCACAGTCTGTTAGGACAGAGTAGAAAGTACACACAGTCTGTTAGGACAGAGTAGAAAGTACACACAGTCTGTTAGGACAGAGTAGAAATTACGCACAGTCTGTTAGGACAGAGTAGAAAGTACGCACAGTCTGTTAGGACAGGGGAGAGTGGGCACCGGAACCTTAGGTCAAGGGGAAAAGGTGCCGGNCACAGTCTGTTAGGACAGGGGAGAGTGGGCACCGGAACCTTAGGTCAAGGGGAAAAGGTGCCGGCATATACACATCTGGTTTGCAAGTTGTAGCAAATGCTAATAATTTGATTATATGAGTAATCGTTTGAAAATACATTGGCAGCTTATAGATTGTATTTCAATACAGAAATAAAATAATGAGGTTATGTCAAACGTCACTCACTGGATGACTTTGACGGCAGTGACGCTGGAGACACGTCCCTGGAGGTAAGCGTCATGACGAAGGCGATGTGGAGACAAGCGACGCCCGGCCAGACGCTCCTCATCTCGTGGTACACCCACCTTGTGTCTGAAACAAGCACATGTTCAGTGACACCCACCTTGTGTCTGAAACAAACACATGTTCAGTGTACAATATTTAAAATATGGACGTCATTGTGTATTTTCAAAGCTTCATAGACAACATCAAACAGTTTATTATTAAAGAACTGAGTGTTTTATCTGAATGCGGTATATTACATCAACATTAGGTGTTAAACCCCCATAAGCTATCGAGGAGCTTTCAGATGCCACTAAAAAGCAAGTCAAATATATCGTCAACATACTGCACGGTATTCCCTGGTATAATAGTGATGTGGATTACAGCCTGCTCTAATCCCTCATCTCCTGTGCCACAATGCATTCAGAAACCGTTTACGTCAAGGGGGCAGAAAAGAAAAAGTTTTTAGTCAAATACGCGTCTACACCCATCGTAGATCTGTATGACAGAGGTTATTCGTCTTTGAAAACACTTAGATTGGGCCACGCCATGTGCATGGCACATAGTTTTGTGTGGAATTCCTATTCGGCCTCCATCGTTTGGGGACCTCGAGATTGGATGATTCAAGATGGACACGCACAACATGAGACGTATGCTGAAAACAAACCCGTAGTTCTGTTCTATACGGTCGGGTGTTTTCCCTGCTCATCAACTACCCACAAGAATAGTTTGACCTGCCGCTCTATTCATCAACACTGATACACACACCAAACCTGGGACGCATTGGGTCACCATCTTTATCGACAAGAACGGCGTGGGAGAAAAATTAGACAGTTATGGTTTTCCACCCCGTATAAATTCACATTTGGCATTTATACACAAAAACACTTCCAGTACGTCTCATAGCACGCTACAACTTCAAAGAATCGCCTCAGACGTTTGCGGTCTCATGTAACTTCTCTATCGCACCCAGAACATTCAGATGAAAACTTTCCTAAGCCTATTCTCGGCCACCAATGATATAGGTAACGACGATAAGGTGGTATTACAACATAATTTTCTAGACTGTAGGGTCTTACCGCCCTTCAAGAGGCTGCGTACAATCAGCGTGCGCCTATAAAAGGGGTGTCCCGCCAGCATGCCGACCATAACCACTACAGTCGTTGAAGCGAGCAAACATCATGGAATGGCAAGACTTTTGCACTCACCATCACCAAAATTCAACACTTTGTTCCCGTTGGACGAAGTCGAAGCCAAGCGAGTCATCGTTGGCATGAGTGTCAAGATTAACTTTACGCTCTATGTCCAGCTAGAAAATGTGGAGGGAACTGTGCGGTGTTTAACCATACAGAGTGGCAAAAACTGAGCAACCACAAGTCGTTCATATAAAAAAATTTCAGAAACATGCAACCTCCTCAGAAGATTAGTCTGATTAATCATGAAATCCCTCTGAGATGCACGTGCGGTGACCGAATGGTAGTCATCAACGAGAAACAAGACGGTAGACTCAAACGGGTCGCCTATCTAGTACCTATCTGGGTGCATCTTTGTAATGTATGGGACCTCATCGACGTTTCCATCGGCCAACGTGGCCGTCGACCGACGTGATATGTGGTCGACACCCGTCGCGCGCTTTTCCAGTGATTTGATCAACACACTCGTTGTGGATGTATGCGATACGCTAACTGAATCAGTGGATGTCATCGATCTCGATCACCCTACGGTGGAAACGCACATTATAAACCTAGATTTTATCAGTGCTAACGGCTCTACACGTCAAGTTGTCGGTTAGGACTAATACATGCTGGATTATGAACTGAAAACAATTTTACTAACACATCTAAGAGACACTGTAGAAAAACATATGAACGAATATATGTGGCATTCCTGTAAAAGTGTATAATACATATTATGTATGATGTATGAGAAACCTTTAATATATATCTGTAAAACCTTTAATGTTTCGTGTTTTATTCACGAAAAACCTTCTGTCCCCCCTACACCTAGATACGAGTCTCGACTTGTCAAGCCGTCAAACTGTCACCAAACATGAACAGGTTAAATGAATTAACTCACGGTTTTAAGGTCACAATCTATTCTTGTCTTGTTAAGCCACCAAGCTGGTGCTAATCCTGAGGGAAAACCCATTACGACATCATTCAAGGTTGGGGGTCAACTTGTCTTGTCGACCCGCCAAACTGGCGCCTTTCATCAGGGAAAAACCGTTACCACATAGAGGGTGGGGATGCAGTTGTGACAACAGAAAAACTCATTGCCAAAGGGAGGGTTGACATAGTCAATGACCTAGCTCACTGTTTCAAGGTCACGATCGATTCCTGTCTTATCGAGCTACCAAACTGGCGCCAGTCATCACGGAAAACCCATTTCGATATCAATCAAGGTCACGATCTATTATTGTCCCGACTTGTCTTGTCAAGCCACCAAACTGGTGCCTTTCATCAGGAAGAACCCATTACCACATAGGGGGTGGGTTGGGAGGGGGCTACGACCCATACCTCTAAGGAGAGGAAGTGAAAGGGGTCTCAAGGCAGGGGGAACCATCTCTCACACTCTTCGCTACGTGGCCGTCAGGAGAGAATCATGCTCCGTGTTCCGTCTGATGATGAGGGAGGAACGCCCGACGCCATGGACTGCACACCAATAAATAAATAAAAAAACTCAACCCCCATTCCAATCCTACCTAGACATAAATAACCAATAAGCACAAATAAAAAAGCAATGAGCATACATATATAACCATTGATCACAAATAAAAAAAGCAATGAATATAGTACATAAAAACAAATAAAATAAGAAAATACAAGTACCAACATGTTTGGAACAAGAACCAAAATGTCTAGAAAGATGGTCAGGGGCCGGGAGGGGGTTTAGGAGGAGTGTAGGGGGTTAAGAGGGTGGGAGAGGAGGGGAAAATCAACAAGCAATCAGAGAGCGAGGGGTGTGTTCACATGACCAGCTCTAAGCCAAGCACAGCGCTGTTGCAGGTGGCCATCCCATCTACTACGGTCATTACAAACTAAACAAAATAAGCTTTTGTAGAGCTTAATGAACTCAGTCAACCCAAGCAGACGAAGCAGAAAATTTAGTGTGCATTGTTTAAGAATATGAAGTAGGACAAAGCGTAAACTATCCAATTGTTTGTCAATATCTAATAATATATCTTGATAGGTTATATAAACGACGAATGTAGTTAAAAATTGGCACCTCCAAGAAGTGAATTAAAGAAAGATAAAAAAGATTCCAAAAATAAAATTTCTATACCAAAACTTACAGTTGTCGGTACTTTTCTTTCGGTACTAGTACGATATCGATATTATTCTTCCGATACTTTTAATGAGTACAGTATCGATATTTTTCTTTCGATACAGCATCCATAGTTGTTTCTGTTCTAGATTTAAGTTAGTTTAGAAATCGTGTACTTATTTTGATCAGTTGATTCATAAAGTACTTGTTTAACACCTCAAATAAATGAACAAATAAAATTATAAGTAGCTAATGTCCCACTCAATATATTGCAGTATAAAGTACAGCTCCTATCAATATGAATTATGTAAAATATCAGGTGCATAGCTCGCAGTTGACTTCAGTGGATTCTTAATATTTCACGAGTTAATGCACCCCATCAAAATATTATAAACTTAACTTACATTAAATAACCGTAAACTATTAAAATACTAATTTTTAGGACAATAGTATTTGATATATTCATTTTTAAAATATATATCACAAAAAATAATCTCGTAAATATAGACAAATATTAGTACTTAAATAAAATACTTGGGGCTTATTGTTTCTATGATTGAACTCGAATCCACAAACAGATAGAACATAACTACCAATCCCAGACAAACAAACTACATTTCTGAAATTATTGATATATTGTGATAAAGGGTACGGCCCATACCTACCCCAAATTATAATTTATTTATCTATAGTCATACACAGCCTCCAAATATTTCAATTAATCTCCATCATGTTAAATTGGCCCAGTCATCGTACTCATCAACTGTTTCTATCCTGTGGCCCAATCATCACACTCATCAACTGTTTCTATCCTGTGGCCAATCATCACACTCATCAACTGTTTCTATCCTGTGGCCCAATCATCACACTCATCAACTGTTTCTATCCTGTGGCCCAATCATCACACTCATCAACTGTTTCTATCCTGTGGCCCAATCATCACACTCATCAACTGTTTCTATCCTGTGGCCGAGTTGGTTTAGTAAAATGCCTAGTAAAACTGTATCCTTCCACCATTCTTCCTCCTTTATTTGCTTCCATTCTTCTCCTCTTGCACACTTTCTGTTATCTACTCCTCCAATCACTGTCTTAGAATTTATTTTGGTATTTCCTACATATTTAATTTCCATAATTTTATTTGGCATAATCACCATCTCCATCCTCATGACATGCCCATAACATCTCAGTTCTGCCTCCTCTATTATCTCATGTACTCCCTGTACCTCTACTATTTCCTGGATAGCTTTATTACAAATCTTGTTTCTCCTCGTGACAGGCTCCTCACAAACTTCATTCCCATGATCTCCACTTTCCTAATCTCTTTGATATTCAATGTTCATGTTTCTGCAGCATATGTGACAGTGGGTACAGCGTACGCCTTGTACAACACTTCCTTACACTTCAAGAGAACTGATATATTCGAGAGCAGGTTTCTTACACACCAATAAACAACTCTCCCTGCTGTAATCTTCTCATTAGATCCTCTTTACTTCCACCTTTCGCCTCAATCACGCTTCCACATTTCCCCACTATTGATAGTCAATCCCAAGAGGGACGAGCAAGGCTACCCTTAGCAGACTTGAGACAATGTGCAACCCCCTCTTCCCCCCAAGCTCCACAAAATAATTAGAATCTTATTATTTTCTCTATGTCACTCTATTAGTTTGCACCTATATGCACAATCTAAGGTGTGTAATGTATCAGGAAATGCCATAAATAGTAGATAAATTGAATAAAATAATGAATGCTAGAAGCCATGGTTTTATACATGGGTTATACATTGGTTAGATTTTCACCACAAACGACAAATAAATGCAAATCGGTGGAGTTATAGCGGACAACTCACTTCACTCTTTCGATAGGTCAAATCACACGATTATGTTTTATTTGTTTTAACACTTTGATAATATTTGCAAGATCAGGGATGCTACTATACGAGCGCGCAATTAAAGTGTCCCCAAGCTAACACATGTTTCCCTCTCTGTCCCCTAAACAGGCGTGGGGCTCCTTAATCCATGGGGTGCTGGGCTGATGCACCAGTCTCTCACTCCTCAGGGCAGCCCTGGGCACGATACTTTGTTCACACGACATGTCACATTTGTGCTGATCGATCCTTTGAGAAATTATCATTATTATTATTATTATTATTATTATTAGCACCGCGTCTTACTACCCGTTCGGGTTATACGCACTTACGCTAATGTGTAATGGTAGGGTGATTGTGAGATGAAATGGAGGACCTACAGTTTAACGTGGAATCCGAACCACGGTGGAGGCCTGGCATTCCCCACATTCACAAGATGTATTGTCAGAGGTGAAGGAAGGGTTTGGTAATCAGATAAATCTTTGCTGGAACCGAGGATTGAACCCCGGCTGCCAGCATAGAAGTCTGACACCTTACCCCTAGACCGCCAGGTCACCGACCTTTGAGAAATTAAACTTCACTTATGATCTACATATGATTCCAGGACTGCGTGTGGTTCTATCCGCGTCCACATGATGCATACAATACACAACTGATTGCCATTTTATTATTCGAGCCATGTTTGGTATAGGACTACATGTTTTTCAAGTCAAGTTCTGTTCTTAAACAAATATTTTGTATGTATCTCTGAAGTAGGGCTGTATAATGAATTATTTCAACACTTACCCTCTCAGGTATATTTATTTATCATTTAATATGTTCATAATATTTTTATAATACTATATAAATGCTTATAAACTGATAGTTGGAGATAATTTTGTTTGCAAGACAGGCTGACGGGCTGCAATTGAATAAAACTCTGATTGATTGTCTTTGGAGAGATTAATATACTTTTATTGCTAATATATTTGTTGTATATAGACTGGCGAGTCATACAGCTGTGCCTAATTTGTTTACATGGCAAATGGTGCCAAAATTGGTCAAAGTGATGTTTACGTTTGTCAATCCAGGCCTGCTGTCAGCATTTTAGTAAGTCATTTGTTTATGCATGTTTAATCGTCTAAAGCTTCTTGACTCTTTGTTAGCATATCATGTGATGTATATGTTTATAATCAATAGCTTATTTTCTCCTAGCTTATATAACATGTAGTATATATTTTAAAACGATTACCTTATTACATTTTAATTCCAACTCCATGATTTTTCTCAAACATGAACTCAATATTTTGACCACAGTAGGATTCGTTTTGAACCTAAGTAATTCAAAGATTAAACGATGATGACATTTCCAGAGGCCATGCATACTGTTTAGGATCGAGTGAAGTGTTGCAATTAAATGATCATGACATTTCCAGAGGCCATGTATACTGTTTAGGATCGAGTAAAGTGTTGCAATTAAATGATCATGACATTTCCAGAGGCCATGCATACTGTTTAGGATCGAGTGACGTGTTGCAATTTAGTTGGACATTTCATCGCCATTATTTGATTTTCAATATTGATTGACTTAATTTGATACTTACAGTAAAATAAGTAAAATAGATCACAGAAGAGATTCAAATTGAAAAAAAATAGTTGAAATTTTAACTCCTCACAAATAAATATTATATTTTTAAAATGATTCCAAGCTTTGTTAAAGTGCGTTGAGGTTAAGTTTGAGAGACCGGTAGAGTGTCGTGATCGTGTCATGCTAAACAGAGCAGCCAGAGCAAGGAATGAAACATCTTCCTTCTTGCAACTGTCCTTCACAGCTCGGTCACGTGGGTCGACCATTAGCAAGGAAGAGAGAGAGAGAGAGAGAGAGAGACATATTAGCGGATCCGAAGTAACGGAACAGTGGGTGACGTCATAGTTCCCGTACCAACAGCAACCTGGCCCAGGATAACCTTGGATATCCTTCTACTGGCCACAACTAGGCCAGGTGTGAGTTGCTTCAATTCTTTCACAACTCAGCCTGAGAGGCGCAGCTCGACGCTTGACATACTTCCAACTTGCTTTTAATTCATTTAAATTGATTGAAATATTAGGTGATTAACATTAGCAGCTTGAGTATGGTTTTAAGTGGATTATATTGACAGTTCGGTATTAATTGGTGATCGTATTGGACGAATAATTTTGAGGAATATAATCCTCATCGAGGTCTACGTAGGTACATTTAAAGTTGAAATAGTATCGTGACAAAACTAACACGTGCATATTTACTCAGATAGTCTAACATTAACATTATCTTATACATTATGAAATTAGCGTAGCGTCAAGGTAGAATATGATGATGAAGTCCACCCAAACCTTATATTGGACATCTAAGAAAAATAAATACCAAAATATTATACAGTTCTACAATTGTAAGTTTAAAAACGACATTAAAAAAAATATAATTTACATTAATGCTTTTGGTATAGAAAAATTATGTATATATTTCCCTTGCCCTAATGAGACTTGCCTCAATTTGTTGCGAGTATTTTAAATTTCTCATATCAAGAGAAAGTATTGGGATCTTTAAAAGAATCGGTCTCGAGATTATAACACATTTTTAAGTTTTATGTGAACACGACCCCCAAAAAGGGAATTTTTCATTTCTGTATATTCCCATAAATGGTCTGTCTGTATATCTGTCTTCCCCTGGTCACGGATACAAAATTGTTAGATGTATTTAGCTCAAACTTGATATTAAGATTTTATTGTGGTCTGTCCCCTGAGCACATTCAGTCAAATTGAGTACAAAATAATCCGTCAACTGTATATCTCCAATGAGTGTTGCCTTACAAACGTAAGGCATCCCTGACATGAAGTAGAATGTGTGAGAATCACAAGAGCATAACGATCTTTATTCCGTATTTGTCAGGTTTGTTAGGAATATACATTTGGAATTGGCACTTATCCAAGAAGTTGCTCATCTATGGTGCAATAATACTGTTTGCAGTTATCGACCAACTGGCACTAATCCAAGAAGCTGCTCATCTATGGTGCAGTAATACTGTTTGCAGTTATCGACCAACTGGCACTTATCCAAGAAGCTGCTCATCTATGGT
>CABFVX010011462.1:0-10640 GCA_902151425.1 Timema shepardi | reverse complement strand
GGGGGGCACTTTTAAGCACTTGGCGCAATTCGGGTCCAAGCTAGGTGGATTGGCACAATTCGGGCAAGCCTGATATAGTATGTATAATATATCATTACGGATTCACAAACACAGAAAAAAAAACCTCAAATAGGAGATGAGAAAATGCTTCTTAGATTATGACAATTTAACAGGACAGCATAGGGCATTCCGGGTACTATTAAATTTGTTGTATTTTCTGTTTAGTGTGAACAAAACCGTGGGCAAGTGCTACATTTTATATAAGTTTATGGGTACGGCTGTGATTATATAAAACCCTATTTATTTTATATCAATACTTCTTTTAGTTGTAGATATGTATCTAAAATTATTGTTTAATGTATTAGTAGCCCAATTTGATTAATTGTGTGATTACGTGATGTTTTATCCGTGAGCCTCGTCTAGACCATTACTATCCTCTCGATGGTTTGAACAAACGGTAAGCCTAATATTTTTCTTTGTGGTCTATGTTATTTTTCTTAGTAATTAATAAAAAAAAGAGTAAGATCTACTCACTTTCTGACATGTGACAGGTTGATATGTTCCAGACATGTCCTGTCACTCTCGGTGCACACGAATTGCAGAACAATCAATAAGGGTGCACATGGAATTGTGTAACAATCGATACGGATGCACACGAATTGCGGAACAATCAATACGGGCGCACACGAATTGAGGAACCATTAATACGGGTGCACACGAATTGTGGAACAATCAATAAGGCTGCACACGAATTGCGGAACAATCAATACGGGTGCACACTAATTGTGGAACAATTAATACGGGCGCACACGAATTGAGGAACAATTGATACGGGTGCACACGAATTGTGGGACAATTAATACGGGTGCACACGAATTGTGGAACAATCAATACGGCTGTACACGAATTGAGGAACAATTGATATGGGTGCACACGAATTGCGGAACAATTGATATGGGTGCACACGAATTGCGGAACAATCAATACGGGCGCACACGAATTGTGGAACAATTAATACGGGCGCACACGAATTGTGGAACAATTAAGACGGGTGCACACGAATTGTGGAACAATCAATACGGCTGCACACGAATTGCGGAACAATCAATACGGGCGCACACGAATTGAGGAACAATTAATACGGGTGCACACGAATTGAGGAACAATTGATACAGGTGCACACGAATTGCGGAACAATCAATACGGGTGCACACGAATTGTGGAACAATTAATACGGGTGCACACGAATTGAGGAACAATTGATACGGGTGCACACGAATTGCGGAACAATCAATACGGGCGCACACGAATTGTGGAACAATTGATACGGGTGCACACGAATTGAGGAACAATTGATACGGGTGCACACGAATTGCGGAACAATCAATACGGGCGCACACGAAGTGTGGAACAATTAATACGGGTGCACACGAATTGAGGAACAATTGATACGGGTGCACACGAATTGTGGAACAATCAATACGGGCGCACACGAAGTGTGGAACAATTAATACGGGCGCACACGAAATGAGGAACAATTGATACGGATGCACACGAATTGAGGAACAATTGATACGGGTGCACACGAATTGAGGAACAATCAATACGGGCGCACACGAATTGAGGAACAATTAATACGGATGCACACGAATTGAGGAACAATTGATACGGGTGCACACGAATTGCGGAACAATCAATACGGGCGCACACGAATTGTGGAACAATTAATACGGGTGCACACGAATTGAGGAACAATTCATCCGAGCGTGCTAATACCCTCGCACGAACTGCGCACCAAAAATTAAATTCATAACGACTTGTTTCAAAATGGAAGATGGATGCTAGGTTAAAGTTAAGCTATGTTAGATAAGGATACGTTAGGCTAGATTAGGTTAGCTTAGGTTATTCTAAGCTATGTTAGGTTCGAAGCTAGGAGCTCAATTGGATCACAGGTCGGTGTGCGATTAGTGTGCACCAGCTGACAGGCTGAGTGCTTCCGTCACACTAGAGCAGTCGCCAACCTGCAGCATCTAAAAGGAATAGAGATGGCAGTGATGTGCACGGCCCGAATAAAGATACCACGTCGTTCTACTGTCAAACAACCCGCGGTATCACAGGGTAGCTACAGGCTCCTTACAGTTATTATTTATATACAAGTGGTATTTTTATTCTCTCCAAACGGATGTTAGTGTGTTTCAATAAAGTATTAATTTTGTTTGTTTGATTTTCTTGAAATGTTATATTTAGCTACATCTTGTGAATGTGGGGAATGCCAGGCCTCCACCGTGGTTTGGATTCCACGTTAAACTGTAGGTCCTCCATTTCATCTCACAATCACCCTACCATTACACATTAGCGTAAGAGTGTATAACCCGAACGGGTAGTAAGACGCGGTGCTAATAATAATAATAATTTTATATCCAGCTTTTAGTACCATTGTAGGTGACCTGGTGGTCTAGGGGTAAGGTGTCAGACTTCTATGCTGGCGGCCGGGGTTCGATCCCCGGTCCCGGCAAAGATTNAGACATCTTGTGAATGTGGGGAATGCCAGGCCTCCACCGTGGTTTGGATTCCACGTTAAACTGTAGGTCCTCCATTTCATCTCACAATCACCCTACCATTACACATTAGCGTAAGAGTGTATAACCCGAACGGGTAGTAAGACGCGGTGCTAATAATAATAATAATTTTATATCCAGCTTTTAGTACCATTGTAGGTGACCTGGTGGTCTAGGGGTAAGGTGTCAGACTTCTATGCTGGCGGCCGGGGTTCGATCCCCGGTCCCGGCAAAGATTTATCTGATTACTAATCTCTTCCTTCACCTCTGACAAGACATCTTGTGAATGTGAGGAATGCCAGGTCTCCACCGTGGTTCGGATTCCACGTTAAACTGTAGTTCCTTCATTTCATCTCACAATCACCCTACCATTACACATTAGCGTAAGAGCGTATAACCCGAACGGGTAGTAAGACGCGGTGCTAATAATAATAATAATAATAACACATTAGCGTAAGTGCGTATAGCCCGAACGGGTAGTAAGACGCGGTACTAATAATAATCATAATTTTATATCTAGCTTTTAGTACCATTGTTTTGATTACAAACGACTTATCCGTTATTAATCCATGGACTATATATACCTTTGAATTTTGTAATAGGTTTTCTGTCTTACAACATAGTCATTCATTTTATCAGTGAACTAAGGCCACCAATGCGCCCTGTCTAAGCTCCCTTTTCCTTCAACTTTTCCCTCTATGATGCCGTGAAGAAGACAATCCCTCCTAAGGAAGTGTCTGATCCAGTTTGTTTTGCACCGATGAACCACAACCGAAATGGTTCTCTTCTCACCCACACATTCTTCTTAGAACCTCTTCATTTGTCACCCTCTCTATCCGCCTGATATTCACAATTTGTCTCCGGTATCACATTTCAAAGTCCTCCGAGTGCCATTGGGTTTAACGACTTATATGTTCTCAATCCAAGGACAATAAAAACTAATATATCCCAAGTCATAATAGAACTCATGTAAGTACTACTAAACACAATTTTTGTTACGGTTATCATTGATTACATTTTAAATAGCTAGGGAAATTTAGATCTATTGATATTATCTCTTATAAATTAGATCTGAATATCATATGACATGGCGTTTTAAATTGTATATATCAATGTACTTTTAGTCCTTTTTTACTTTCTTGCTATCTTACAGGTATTGTAATCGTAAAAAAAAAAATAGAACTCAAGACTTTGATGAAAAATGACCTTTAATGATCCCCAAAATAAAAATAAATTGTTTTTGAATTTATGTTTGTCTGTCTGTATCTCAAACTAGAGCCTAAACTATTTTACCGATCGGGCTAAGACTTGAAGGGTTTTCATAGGGTTGCCCCGAGGATTTTTTGGAATTGGATATTCAACCCTACATTATTTTTGTGCTCGATATCCCTTTTTCTCAACTGAAGGTCAATTTCATTTCAAAACATTGATAAATATTCCAAACAAAGTGGCTACTATTAATATCTCATCAAAATGACTTAAAAGGTTCCGGTCTGATTCGTATATTCTCATTTTTTATCATATCTCCGAAACTATTTGAAATATAAAATCACTTACAAATGCAAATAAGTAGATCTGTTTATAGTTAAACATCCTATATATTATTTCTGTTGTCAACATCCTTTTTTATCAAATAATACAAAACCTACAGCAATGAATAAGGTATCAGTGGATAGGTTTGTTTACCGACTTATGACATAGCATACTCATACTCTCAGTTTACGTGAAAACACATAGTTTCTTTAAAATTTAAGTTAAAAGTAAAATCTAGTAAAATTTTGGTATCAATTACCGTAAATAAACTCTTTACTATTTTTTGTGTAAACACTTCACTGAGTATTAAATTTACAAAACCCAAAAAAAAGACTCAATCTATTTTGTAGGGGCGGGGGGAAAGAGGAAGGAATGATTGAATATATGAAAGTTTCGTAAGGATTTACTGGTATTTTTTTTATAAAATCAATAGCTTTCAAGCTGTACTAATTTTTCAAAAATTAAAGATAAAGTATTGCCACCATAAAAAGTGTTTTTAACGCCGTTTGTCTGTGTTTCTGCGTGTCTGTCCAACCCTTAAACTAAGAGCAGTTTACCAATGGGTAAAAAGAGAAAAAGTAAATTTTCTCAAAATCTGATCTAACGATTTTGATTAAAATTCGTATCTAGACGTTGATTAAGATTATAAACAAAATGAAATTTTCATTTTCCAATGAAAATGACTTTAAGGTCATTTACAGAAGCTAAAATTTCTATATCTCCACAACTATTTGTGATACTAAATAATTTAACATTGTAAAATGTCATTACTACTAAAACAAAAAACCTTTATATGAAATATATTTTTATAAAACCAACAGTTTCTTTGATATTGGCAAATATATTAATATAATCTTGTGAGCTTTAGTTGTAAAGAAATACTACTTGAGTGATAACAATAATTCTCAAATGCTATAGAGTAAGCAATTAAGTCTCTCAAGAAGTTGATGCTATTTTTCCTTTAACCTCTTAGGGGAAATATTTGTACAGCACAGGGACGAGTCCAGGAGTTTCTGGAAAGTGGAGAGGAATGTGGGTGTTCTCATCGGTATCGAGTCAGGGTGGGGGGTCTCAAATATTTTGATATAAACATACTTAAAATATGAAAGTATATCTTTAAGTAATTTTTTTGGTATAGTGCTAAACTTGAAAATAATCCTCTATTGAAGGGTATAACTCGAAATTTGCGATTATTATGGAGATTTATTAAAAGAAAATAACAAAAACATCAACAAATAGTGATTATTAAGAGGTAAATAAGTTTAAAAATAATATCAATTAGTACATACATATTTTATAGTAATTCGATCATTTAGACAAAATATATGAAATTATTCAGATCTCGAACCATCGATTCTTATATCCACTCCATAGTATAGTTAGTTATATCTCATTCTAAATCAAAATTTGGTCACCAAGCCATACTAACACGTTATGTGTGTGGTATTATTCAAAGATTCTGTTTAAAGAACTTTATTTAACAAACAATTGTGACGTGATTTGCTATCCTATCTTGTATTTCTCTATATTTTCATACTTTTTGTGAATAGTTTTCAATTTAATTTCGTGTGAAATTAAACACTTTGAAGTTACGCCACCGCGTAAAACGCTGGTCGCCGGCCTGACTAATAATACTATTTACATCCATTCAATAAAATAAAAGGACGCAAGGAACAACGTATAACATTGTTTTAAATAATTTAAATAAGGAATTTTGATTTAAGGAAGAACACTTACCTTTTATTAAACATATTAATTATCCTTCTATGAAGTGTGTTTGACTCTTGTAGTTATTTTCAACGTCGACCATGTTTGTTTTAACGCATGCGCAGTTCTATCAAACAAGTGAGTAGCGGATCTCATGATTGTAAAAGAAGAAACTAGGCTCGATGTAAATAACTCAAAACCAGCGCGCTATTCAATTTGGACAAATATAAATAAACATTTAATTCTTTAAGAAAACATTGTTCACACCCATTATCATACAGTTCAATATTTATATTAAACTTGCATTGTATTTGATTTTATCCCTAGTCCATAGCCAACATTTTATCTTTTGTTTTTAATATATTAGTTTTCTCTTTGGACTTGGAAGTAAAGAATAGAACATTTTAAATTTGATTTTTGGAAGACTATCGAGAGGAGACGGGATCTTCTTCCTCGGTGTTGGTCCAACATGAAACCAAATCTGTGGAGCTCCTAATTCAAATTATTTTAAAGTGAATTAACGGTTGTAAATTTAAGTACAAGTAGCAAAAATGGAAAGCTAAGTGTGTGTGCAAGAGCTTAACTGTTTATTTTCGTTTAAATTGTGGAAGAATTTGAATTACTAAAGTGAAACAAATTTCTGAAGTTGGTGTTTCAATATCGACTAATTCATGGGTGAGGTCAAGCCAACTCTTCAACTTTGAATTTTTTTTTTCTCTCCTATCAAAATCAGAATTCATTTACGAACTTTCAGAAAGACAGACTAATGCAGATAATTAAGTAACATTTATTTTTATGTCTAATTATTAAATTTTTGATTAAATATATATATTTATATTTTTTTTGTTTCAGCAATACTATTTTATACTTTGTTAAATTAGAATTATAACTATCCGGAATTCCATAGGTAGGATTGGGATATGGTATAAGGGGAAACAATAATAAATCCACAAAAGTGTCAACAATTGTTATTTTATACATTTATTTTTATTGTAGTATAAATTACATTTTACTTCAACAATACATTTTTATCTAACTTGTTCATGTTTTAGTTTTTAAGTTTCCCCAGTGGTCTAGAGTATTGAGAGTCTTCGTGCCACTGTCTTAATTAGCCGAGGTAAATGTCTATCTTTTTGATTATTATTTTTCTTCTAGATACTAGGGGTGGAGCCCAACAAAACACCATCTTTATACATCTTGATGCTAACTATTATTGTTACATAAACAAGATTCAGAAGACACTGATATTAAATTAGAAAACTATACAAAATTCATATAATTCACATTCTTCTCTAAAAAATTTTCACTACACAATTATTTTAAAGGTCTTTATTTATTAATAATAATTGAAATAGTAATAATAAAAATGATTAAATAAATTTAAACCTAAATAATGTTTTTTACAACAAGGTGAGAGGTACGCAATTTAAATTTGGGTAGTTTCATTAATACCCATTTTCACTATTTTAATGCTTAATGTGATTTTCTTTTGTATTCATAATAATTAGCGTATATTAATAATTTAATAATACTACCAATAAAATTTTATAAAAAAATATGGTTAGTGAGATAGTATTACGTGACAATAAAACTAGTAATGTCTTTAAAATTGATTTAATTAGTTTAATATCTTGAAGGGGCACGTGCCCCCCACACCGCCCTCCTAGATCTGCCCCTGGTACAGAAATAATCTCTCTCATTTTAGACTCAATAGTCAATAATTATCTATTTTATTGTTCAAAATTTATAAAAGAGGAATTTAATAGCAATGCGATAACCATAAGACGTTCAACCATTAATAAAATGCCTAAATTTTAAACGGGAACTCTAAATTTTAATACGAGGTGTTGACCTTTGATGACCCAATATCGATATTTTTTATTGGTATGGATATAAAAAAGAAGACGTTAATTCTTTAAAAATTAAATTATAAAATTTACAACCGTGAATCAAAGTTGTTTTACGTATGTATAGCTCAATTGATTCTCGGACTCGTTAGTGTATACTATACAATGACATTTGAGTAAATATCTTCATTCTTAACAAATAGAGTGGGAAAGTCCGTGCGAATTTCAATACCATTTATTTTGACTGTTAGAGACCTTGACAACAAAATCCTACATTACTATTTTATATATGCATACAATAACATATTATGAATTATAATAATAAACGAGGAACAACTCCAAGTGAAAGAACCCAGGATATTCTGATAAATATACAAAGTGCTAATGACTGGCTAAGCTAACCTACCCCCTTTTAAATTTTACACTGAAAAACTTTATTCGCACATTGCCGGATAACTAGTAAATAATACAGTCTCATTTGTTTTAGAACAAGTATAATAAAAGTAAATTATAAACTAATATGTGAGTGTGACAGTTGTTAATAATTTTAGTTGGATTAAGCTTCTGTAAAATTACAGAATTGAAACAAACAGTGATATTAATAACGCATTTAACTTTGTTTCATATTTAATTTGAAAATAAGTTTTAAAAACTAGTTTAGCTCTTCACTGTAATACTATACTGTTTATTAAAGTATATATTATATAAACCCGGCTTATGAAATAAGAAATAACTGAGATTATCTGAGATTAAGATTATGAAACATGACTTTCTGTTTTTTATTCAAGCATAGTCAATTTCCTTATTCGAATATATAGGTCTAGAAACAAACTATGTCTAGATACATTAATATGGCAAACTGGATTTAAAGGGGCTCATTATTAATAAGTTTATTAATAATATAATAATATAATATTTAGCACCGCGTCTTACTACCCGTTCGGGTTATACGCTTTTAAGTACTAACTACTCTAATGGATTGGGAAATGGGAAGGTTGAATTAGAGGAAGTGTACCCGCATTTGCGTGGCGGGAGAGTGGAAAACCATTTAGGAAAAACCACCCCCAGTTCACCCGTCCGAGATTCGAACCTCGATCTCCCCGTCCTCAGCAGTCGAGCTCAACACGACAAGCGCGTTAGCCAACTACGCCACCGAGGCGGGTTTTATTAATAATAATAATAATAATAATAGTAATCCATGCTATTGTCAGCAAGGCATACAATATTATAACTTCCCTAGCTGTTCGAATGGATCTCGAGCCTCCTTATTGAAACCCACTGAGGCAAAACACGACCATGAAATGGCACAACAGAGTAACGGGTGTCGTAGTGGGTCACCCCCACCTAAGCAGGCGGTATATCGGTCCGTATCAGTCCACCTTGAGTGATGTGTCCCCCCTGTGGTTGACGTGCATTACAAGTAGTTGGTTGTTGCACCGACTCTACATGTCCTAACATACCCACTGACCGCTCTGTCACGGGCCACAGGAAAACAGAGTCACTTACGATCAACAAGAGAATGGCTGGGCAGGACAGAACCACTGGGATGGACAATATAGTTATTTATTGTTCTACTTGGTCAGATGGATACTATTAGGTTTCTTCGGTCACTTTGCATATTATTACAATTGGGAAATCAATCCAGGTCAGGAACTTTATTTTTAAAATATTCATTGGAGTTATGAGACACATTGAAGTGGAAACTCATCCCACAGACTTTAAGATTATTATTATTATTATTATCACCGCGTCTTACTACCCGTTCGGGTTATACGCACTTACGCTAATGTGTAATGGTAGGGTGATTGTGAGATGAAATGGAGGACCTACAGTTTAACGTGGAATCCGAACCACGGTGGAGGCCTGGCATTCCCCACATTCACAAGATGTCTTGTCAGAGGTGAAGGAAGGGTTTGGTAATCAGATAAATCTTTGCCGGGACCTGGGATTGAACCCCGACCCCCAGCACAGAAGTCTGACACCTTACCCCTAGACCACCAGGTCACCTATGGAAGATTCTAAAACGTTTGATAATTATTATGACTATGGTTGTGTCATAATATTGATTCGTTTTTTTTATTAATTAATTAGTTCTAGTCCCATGCATTTAAAAAATATAATTTCCAATTATCTCTTGAGATTTCTTGGTTTCAGGCACAAATATTTCTACAAATATTGTCCCTAAGGCACAAAGAGCAGTAAATATTATATATGTGGTTATAGAACTGAAGCTAGTAAGCATATAACTGAAAAACTTAGTCACCAGAAATTCAATACTAACTATTACGAATTTATAAAAGAGCTTTCATATTAGTTAAGATATCAGGGGGTGTTTTATAGGGTTAAAATATTAATTTAATTATTTTTATTTTTTGTACATTTGTACTTATTGTTTTTAGTTATTTATTATCATTAATTTTTTGTAAAATAAATTGTTTCTCTATGGCCTAGTTTTTTCACCTAGAGTCCAAAATACGCTTGATAATATTTATTTTATGTTTAATAGAAAAACAGTTGAAATAAACCGTTGTAAATATTCAAAATAAATAAATTGTAGTTTAATATTACAAAAAATTTAATATTTTCAACTCAAAAAACTATTAGAAGACATTGTATAAGCCTGTAAGGGTCGAAAGACGCGGTGCTAAAAAAGATATATATTATTATAAAGTCAAAGTAAGTTAAAAAAATTAATACTATTCAACTATATCATTCTTGGTCAACGCATGGTTCTTCTTCCAACCTAAATTGATTTTATATTTTCTTGCTTATTTGAAACATTTTAAATTTAAGCAAATTTAAATTTTTAGGTTTAAAATATATTACAGAAATACAAGAATATACAAAAAGTATATTTATTTAATATGCAAGTAAATATATGTCTATGTTTATTATCATTATTATTATTATTTTATTATTATTATTATTATTATTATTATTATTATTAGCACCGCGTCTTACTACCCGTTCGGGTTATACGCACTCACGCTAATGT
>CABFVX010011460.1:0-10643 GCA_902151425.1 Timema shepardi | reverse complement strand
AGTATTTTCCTGTTTTAACATGTTTATACACCGAGTAATGACCTGGGGCACCCGGATGTGGAAAGGGGGTCAATGAAAATCAGAGTGAGACATTGCCAAAAGTTCACACTTGAGGTTTGATATTCGTCGAGAGAAGATGCTTCTATACACGTCGTGGGAGGAGTGCCCGACGCCATGGACCTCACGTTCCCCACCAATAAATAAAAAATGCCTGGACACACGGAGTGCACACCCTGGGGCACATTAGGCCCGAGTCCTCTCCTCAGTCTGTGGATTCCGAGAGGCAAGCTTCAAACACTGTCTATTTAATTATGTTCTAGGGTTTGAACCCCCATGCAGGCACGTCACGGGAGGTGTGCCCAACACTGCACGCTTTTCTTCAAACACTCTTGGGGCACACACTAAAATCAAATGGGCTGAACCCTTGAGCCACTGTGGTGGCCTCTCGGGGGGCATGATCTCAGGGGGAGGGTGGCAGAATTAGCCGGATGTGAAAAGAAGGTTAATTGACATCACAATACACTGCTCATGGAAAATAACCTCGGGGGAGGGGGATGTGGGTGGGGAAATTAATCGGATGTGAAAAGCAGGTCAAAATTGGAAAGGGGAAATCACAGCGCTGTCATGAGTGATGTAGGTCAATTATAACGGTACTCAAACAGGATGTCAGTGTTTAGACTCGTCTTAGGAAGTGGGGTTCTCAGGTGTCCCACACTCTACTTACAATGTTATTTGTCATATCACACAATCCCGAGATATACATTTTAAACAAAACCATTTGAACTATTATAGAAATATTTCTATTTAAATAAAAATCCTATTAGTAAACTACCCTTCTATGATCTTATTTCGAAAAACCTATGATACCATTCTATTTATCATGTCAATAAAATCCTAAATTTGAATTTCAAATAAAATCGTTAACAGGGAACATGACGATTTTTCTTGTGTGATGTGGCCTGCAAAGTTCTTCACGCGCTGGGGTCAATCAATGCTTGTAATTTATCACCGGACACAGCCAGTTTTTATAATTATTTTTGATTTTGATTATTTTTGCTATGCTCCTAACAGCAGGTGGCGAGATGTAGCCTTGAATTTAAGATGGCAGGATGCGTGCTTTGGAAATATTTAATTTGATCGGAGGGATGGGTTGCATGGGCAGATGGAAAGGGTAGAGGGGGTAACTTCAATTTTTTAAATAGTCAGCGCTATTTATTAATGCAACAAATTATTTTTTGAACAAAAGAATACTATCGACTAGTAAAAAGAATGTTCAAGAACGGCAAAAAAGTACCAAAATTAGTAACTGTAGAGAAATCATCATTAATGGCAAAATAAAGTATTTATTCTATACTATAGGAGTATACACATATTATATGAACATCATTTATTGATGAATTATATAAGTAGGTCATTAGTTATAAGTGCTTCATAAACACAACGAGAATATTTAATTATCCAAACGAACCGTTTTTATAACCATAAACACTTTGGAATGAAAACAATTAAAAAGTTAATCCAATCATTATACTTATTATCAGGGTCCGGTTTTTAATGTTATGACATCTTTTTTTTTTACTGTACATCACAGACAATGTTCATGTGTAATGTACATACATGTTCATTATTTACGGTCAGGAAAACATTTCACTATAGGCTGATCTTTGGTAATTTTTTATAATTTTGTAGATCCTACTTTTTTGATTTGGGCTATTTTTTAGTTTTTTAATTCAATTATTTTGAATACCTAATTATATATGTAAAAACTATCGATATTTTATGAATGCATAAATATTCAAATACAATTTATTATTTAACATAAAGGGATTGGCAGGTTCATCTAGAAAGAGAGGGGGGATTATTAATACCATGGTAGTGGGCCCGGATCTCCCAGGATTATATAATTTTATACCTAAATCAAATTTGGTGCGTGAAGGGATTTGTGAAGTGATTCAAGAGCAATTTAAAATTAAGTATTTTACCATGGGTGTAGCATTTCAGAGTTGAGTTACAGATTAATTTGCGTACATTGCTTTTTTTTAAGTGTCTGACAATTTTAAAAAAAAACCTTACTCATCCAAGTCAAGCATGGTTGGAATAGTCGGGGAGAGGTAGCTTTATCCCCTTGAGAAGTAATTGGTGTCCCCCTCCTCCCGATTGGAATAAACATGCCCTTTATAGATTTATTTCACTTCCTTTGGGTACTATCAGATATTAAGCTTAAAAATGGTCTTGTTTACAAATAGCTTCTAGAGGCCTCCAGTTTTCATTATTGCCGGGGGAGAACCATCATAAATAACTTCTAGAGTCATCTAATGTGCCAAATATTACCAGTTGAAAACCACTTCAAATAGCTTCTAGATTGAGGCATCCAAGCACTAGAATTATCAGGGGAATAAAATTACAAATAACCTCTGAAAGACCTGCTTCTGTGGCCGCATGGGCTAGGGTGCTACTATCTCAATAGACTAGTCTGCCAAATCTGGGAGATCAAGGTTAAATTCCTGTCGGGTGTACTGAGTTTTTTTCCCAAAACTGTTTTTAACTATTCCTCCACGCAAATGCGAGTACACTTATTCTAAATTAAACCCTACTAATACTTAACACATTAGTGTAATTAGTACGTAGGCATATAGCCCGAGGGAGTAGTAAGACGCGGTGCTAAAAAACACGACCTGAGAGCATCAGACTCTCCAAATGTTGCTGGAAAAGGCCCACTTTAAATATCGGCTAATATATAAAGCTTAAAAAAATATAATTAAGGAGAAGACTACTACAAATATCGTCTAAAGAAACTCAATTTTAAAAAATTTGATCGGTGATGACCACTTCAAATAACTAATTTTCCAAAATATTCCAGACAAATACCATTCTAAAATGTTTATAGGGATATTTAGACATTAAAAAAAATAGTGGAGAAGAAAAACTTCAAATAGTTTATACAGAAGAATAATTAAAAAAAAAATCGGATGAGGGCCACTCCAAATAGTTTGTGGTAACTGTGAGTGTCTTATTTTCAAACATTCACCTAGGGTCCCCAGGCTCTCATTTAGCTTTAAGGTCATAGCCCCTCAAAAACTCTTTTATTTGATAATCTAATCTACCCCCTAGAGAAATACGGTTTCTCCGTCACTGATGTCGAATATGACACAGAGTGGGGCCCACGCTTTGTCCCTATCTCGAGCACCTGGTGGGCCTGGTTATCGGGATAAGATAGTGTAAACAATAAAAACTTTGTATTCTTTTTGCTTGTATGATCTTTCATCATCTTAAGTCATTATTTGTAAATTGGAATTAATTTTTTTTAAATACCTTAGCCAAGTTAGACCCGTATAGTTGGTCGCAAAGTCTATAGCGTACTATACTGGATTTTAAGGTGAAGGTGAGTTTAGATTTTGACTACCAGTTGGGTGAACTGAGGGTGATTTTTCATAACTAATTTTCACACTCCCTCCATGTAAATGTGGTTACATCTCCTCTTCCTCATTCATAGTCCATTAATTCTATTAATATATACGTATAACTCTAATAAGTACAAAGACAAGCTGAAAAAAGTTAATAATAAACCTAAAACCGGACAAACCTCCCATAAAAAATAGGAATAGCTGTGGGATAAGGATGTAGCATCGTTGGAGGATTTTTTATGACTCTTGAGGTACTTTTAAGCTAGAAATATGTTCACTAAAATCTATGACGGAGACTATATTTGATATTATTCATGTGAAGATTTATTTGTTAAGAAAGCATTAGTAAAATATTTATATTGGTTATAGTAAGCTTTACGTTTCTCAGGTCTGTATGAAAATTACTAAAAAATTAAATATTCCCTTGACTAACACTTCCAATCTCGCATTAACTGATAACTAGGCCACTAATTAGCTTAGACCTAAATAGAGAACCGAATTCTGATAAAATTCACAGAGTTTCGATTCTCGCTCCCAAACGAAATTATTTCACATAATTTTGTATACGTTAGTTATATTATTTGTTATAAACTTTTATGCATATTCCCGGGAATATTATTATAGCTAGGGATGTACAGCCAAATTCTCATACGAAGTGCTTAACTAAAAGCTATAAAAGCTACTACATCTACTTTCACGTATTCATACGTCAAATCATGTGATATGCAGCTGTCACTTTTGATAGCTATTATCAATAGCCATAAAAACAACAATACATTAGTAAATTATTATTAATGTTGACATAAAAAAAGTATATTTGTATTTTCCAAAAGGCTTCTCCTAAACAAAACTGGGCTGTAGATATTATTCAACCAACTTTAGTAGTGAGACAGTAAGAATAGGAGACAGGAGGTACCAAAACAATTAATCAGTTTTTTAACAATGTGTTCAAATACATAGCTAGAAGATGTTGGAGTGGAATCTAAGAGCAGTGGTATCTAAGAGTAGTGGTATCTAAGAGCAGTGGTATTAAGCCTGGAGTACGCGAAGACAGCTCAGAGGTACATAACATCTAAATATTATATTATGTCATGACGAGTACTTTACTGAATAATCAGGGACATATTTAGGACTAGTCCCAAAATACTAGAACGTAGGGATAAACTTAAATATAGTTAGTTGGTAAGCTATAAACAGCGCTGTTTATAAATGTCAGGCTAGGTTTATCATTATAATAAACCTGTAGCCGCGTGATAAGAGAAGCTACGATGAGGGGTTCACTGGTTATTCAAGGGGAGCTGTGTGTCTGGTAACCAACGCGTGCTAAGACGCCATTTACAACCACTAGCTGCAGCGCTCCGAGGAACACAATCTAATAAATTATATTTTATCGAGGCTACACTTGTGAGACACATTGATTTAATTTTCCATCCACAATACGCTACACCGCATTGATATAACAGAACGATATTTCCTCGCTACCAGGTTCCTTGAAACTTGAACGAGCGTGTTGGGGGTAGCAGATCACTCACGTTCAACTAATGATCTCTCGGTTCGATCCCGTTCAGTTACACACTTTTTTTTTTAACAAGGAGGCTCTACATATTCTTTCCAGGTGATTGCAGGCACAATTCTTTAAATTCTTTAAAAATTTAATCTTTTAATTATGATCACCTTACGGGTAGGCCCCATTAGTTTTAAGAGGGCATCTTATCAGAAGAATGGGATATATTACAGATGCACAGAAAACTGAGATATTAAAGGGGTCATTTGTTATTTCAAAATACGGCTCACTCCAAAATGGAGGTGAAGGCTATCAGCATGTTTCTCAAGGCCTGAAAACCACATTTCAAGTTTTATTGTCAAAAAAACTTATCAAAAGGTAGATTATCTCATTTGTACACTTCTACGTGAACTGCTCCAGATTTGGTTTTTAAGTATCAGAACTATCATTTCCATAAGAAAGACTACCGTCTGAGGAAACATTCATCCAAGTATGTGGTATTCTTAACGCGTACTTACCCACAAATAACGGAAAACATAGTTAAGTAAATCATCTTGAACCCGATGTCGAAGCATAATGTGTTTTCCTGCATTATTAAATGTAAGTGGTTGGGATTGAGATAACATATAGGTAATTTAAAAAGAAACTAAATATTTTTGTTTTCGGTAGATTACAGAAAATAGAACTTAACGTTATGTCCAAAAATATATTATTAGTATAGGCCCTAGCAAAAGCTCCTCGGCTGGTTGTAAATAACAAAAGCTCTTAGGACTTTAACAACAATCACAGTAGAGTCTCGAATATCCGGGACGTAATGACACTAGGTTCCATATTATCAAAGGTTCTATAATATCCAAAGTTCCGTATTATTAGAGGTTTTATAATATTGAATGTTCCGTATTATCCGAGATTATATAATATTCAAAGTTGAGTATTATCTGAGGTTCTATAATATATAAAGTTCCATACTATCCCAGGCTCTATAATATTCAAAGTTCCGTATTATCCGAGATTCTATAATATTCAAAGTTCTGTATAATCCGAGGTTTTATAATATCCAAAGTTCCGTATTATCCGAGGTTCTTTGTTATCCAAAGTTCCATATTATCAGAGGTTCTATGCTATCCAAAGTTTCATATTATCCGAGGTTCTATGCTATCCAGAGATCCATATTATCTGAGGTTCTATAATATTCAAAGTTACATATTATCCGAGGTCTTATAATATTCAAAGTTCAGTATTATTTGAGGGTTCTATGCTATCAAAAGTTCCATACTATCCGAGGTTTTATAATATTCTAAGTTACGTATTATCCGAGATTTTATAATATTCAAAGTTCAGTATTATTCGAGGTTCTATGCTATCCAAAGTTTCATATTATCCGAGGTTCTATGCTATCCAGAGCTCCATATTATCTGAGGTTCTATAATATTCAAAGTTCCATATTATCCGAGGTTTTATAATATTCAAAGTTCAGTATTATTCAAGGTTCTATGCTATCCAAAGTTCCATTTTATCCAAGGTTCTATACTATCCAAAGCTATGTATTATCCAAGGTTCAATATTATCCAAAGTCCCGTATTATCCAAGACTCTATAATTTCCAAATTCCGTACTATCTGAGGTGGTGACACCATTTAAATTTCGTGAGAATGATTGTCTAGAAAATGATTCACATCAAAGTGATTCAGTCATCCAGTATGAGTAGTGGATTGAATCAACAGGTGACGGACACACTGCTTACACGTATCAGGCATCGTCACTATTATTGTCACGTCATTTGCCGGACACTAACTATAATGGTAGCAGTTTATTGATTTGTCTTGATATTTTTTCGAAGCTGTAATATTTTAGCGCACCCAAGTTTAGTGTAGTGTATCTTGTGATATCTTAGTGTTTTTTGTCATCCAGGCTCACCCCGGTCCCGTAAACCTGGAGTAATCCCGACTCTACTGCAATGACAATAGAAAACATAGGGAATGCACACCAAGGATCAAAAGTAGTAGAAACCAAAATACACACAGTTAAATATATCAAGAATGTGTGTTTTCAAATGAAACGTTTCACTGAAACAATAATTTCAAATATTCTTTTTACATTATTTTCTCCTACACTTGTCCAGCCGTAGATATATACTAATTTTATCTGTGTGGAAAAAATAAAATCTCGAGGTAAGAGTGGGAAAACCATTTAGAAACACACCTCTGTAGGCCCAGGGGGGTTTATTTGAGCTTTTTGTCTTCCCATAATCGACAAACCAGATATAAATTGAGACGTAGACACGTGTTCTAGTGTACACCAGTGCAAGCGTTATCCAATACATAAACATGTATGTTATAGGGGTGAGTCCATGTAAGTTATTATTAGACGTATTGTCCTAAGATTAAGATAATTTGCAAGTCATGTGATGATAAAAGCTTTGCGTTCAAAAAAGTACACATTAAATACTCTAAAAAGAAATAAACTCTTAAAACAGCTACACTAATGTGTTCTCACAATTTTTGCTACATATAACCGGAACACCTTTATAGCCACTTCCTTATTTTAGGAATCACGAGGTTAAATTCTTTGCGAAATTTAACCTAAAATATGTTTCAAAATACGCGTTAGATCAACCAATAAAAAGTGTTCACGTCTTCATGATTCTTATGTAAATTACTAGGACATAAAACTGTAAAAAATAAACCAACAATCCGACAGTTCGAACAAGCCTGTAGGATGTGTGCCGGGGATGTCCGTGTGCTAATAGAAACACCATGAAGTCTTGCCTCCCGCCGAGTGAAATATTCTCGAGAGGGCCAGCGTGGGGTCGAATGGGACCGGTTCCATCCGTCATGGAAGCGGGATGTATGGGCTCGTGGGCCACAGGTCGTTAAAACAGAGTCGTTATGTCTTCCTACTCGGGAAAGATTATCTGATGGTTTGGATTAAATGCATGGGAAAAGATTGAGTTTGTTTATAAATTATAGACACTTTATATGCATATGGGAATCGTTCCTATGGTATCACATATTTAATTTAGCATAGCATAGTAGTGACTAGCACAGTAGAACATCATACCATTCAAATGTTTATTTAATTTAAAGCTCTAGACATAAGGCTATTTCAACAAACAAATTAAACATTACCCCAGCCTAGGATAGCACAGCAAAAACACCCAGCCTTATCTCCAGTAATTTTCTAGTTGACTATCAAGACCGTCCCATACACAATGATAAATTATTAAATACCCCTTAGAATAGTAAAAAGGATAATTAAATTCCCACTACGTTTTAAGGAATGAGATTACCAGCCTAAGTATTTCATCTAAGCTTTAGATGTAGGAAGAATTTCAAGTAAAAATACACTACAAATAGATTTTAAAACGTGTTAAAAATCAACAAATAGTATTAGTATCTACAAATATTTATTTATTTGAATTATGCTTGGATAGTTATTTAATTAATAAGAAGAAATGTCTATAGAAATATTACTATTAATTTCTGGTCTAACTGTAGCTATATCAGGAATAGGAGCTAATTAAGCATATGACTACAAAAATATTTATCTTTTGACATTAAAACAAACTGGGTCTAGTAATCAGAATTTTAAATATAAGATATGCAAACTTAGCTTTCTTTCATTTTTGACTCATCCTTTATTTAAAGCTTTGTTATTTATACATTAGATTATATAATATATGGTTATTGTATCCATATTTTTAAAGATTGTCAGGACATTTATTGTAGAGTGTATTATTTCATAATACCTTTGAGATCTATAGACAATTCTTCATGAAATCCTATGATTTAAATAAAATAGAAAGGCTTTTTTTGTATGAGTTCTAGGTATTACTTTTCCTTAATCATTCATTTTGACTGTATAGTAATTGTTCGAAATTTGTTTTTCATAGAACTATGTTTATGGTCGTTCGTGTACAAGGATTACTTAAAATAATTGTTGATATAAGCTTGTTTCCAGTAACACAAGGGCTTATATTATCTAACTTGTTCCTCACAAGTATCACCAGCTCGTTACTTCTTGTGTCAGTTTTTGTAATACACCCGTTTAAGTGAAAAAAAACCCACACTTTTAAAGATCATGAGTTTATTGTGCTGTAATTTATTTGTATGTTTATCGACTAAACTTGACAATATGAAACGTACACTATGAAGCACTTAATTATTCCTCCTTTCCTCTTAATAACGATCAAATAATTCAAACATGAGACTAATTATGTGTTTGTTATTTAAATAATTAACCAGTATTAATATTTTATAACTAGTTATTAATTTTTATCTCCCGGAAGAGAGGTAAAAGAATACTGACCACATGCGATGATAATAATTTGATAGCAAAAAAAAAATCGAAGAAATTATGATCAATAAAAGTAGAAAAGTGAATTGAACTGAATATTCAAGACGATTATTTGGGGTGTGGTTATTCAAATTACTCGGTTAACTCTTCCGGTCATTTGAGTAGTTTCTACGCTCTTGGTTCATTTTTTAACTTTGACTAACCATGTATTATGTATTTCAACAAAGTAAGAATAAGCAGTGCTGTGAGGAAGCAAAAAACTACTTAATGTTAGACTGCAATGTTTTGTTTACTAAGTCCATACATTAGTTGATTTTAATTCGTTAGTTCAACATGACTGCTATCATCAACTCGATTGATGATAAAAGACATAACAAATTAAAAGTGCTAAGAAGGCTACATTTGAAAACCTTTTATATTAAAACCATCTTAAGTAAAATCAAAGTTAAAAATCTTATCGTTACAAAGATAATATTAAGAGTGTATGAATCTAAAACATTAAGACCTAACCTTTATTTATTTTCAAAATATGAAGCCTTTTATATGCAGCAATGGTGTTAAAAGTTATACATATTAATTCTTGTGTTGAAGCCACTTTCATAATTGTTAGCAAATGCGTGTCTATAAGACTTGTTCTTTCTTTCTATAGTAAAACCCAACTGTTCACACATTAATAGACTACCAAATATTGCACATATATGGTGTGCAAATATAGCCCTTTTCGAAAGTTGATCTTGGGTTAGAAAAGTAATAAAAGTAAGGTGCACCAATTGCAAATTGAGTCTTAGAAAGGACAGTTTTATATTCAGATTTATTACGTCTCAAGTGCGGTGCTATGCTAAATACAGGATGACACTTGCCTAGACCAAAATGGAACCAGATGATACCATTCTGGTCTAGGAAAGTGTTGTCATGTATTTAGTATAGCACTGCAGTTGAGACGTAATAAGTTTGAATATAAAACTGTCCTTTCTAAGAATCAATTTAGAGTGACCCTTGTTTATAAGAGCTAAGGTACGTGCACAACAATTATACAATAAAAGCTACCTGATCAAAATTCACACAATTAAATGCACCTGTGCAGTGGTTATACAATAAAAGGTACCTGTTCAAAATTTATACAATTAAATATACCAGCAATTGTTATACAACAAAAGTTACCATCGCGTTGGATACAATATAATAAATTCTAATAAATGGTATCCAAGGAATGGCTATAAAAAAAGGTACCTGCGCACTATCTCTCTAAGAAAAGGCAAATCCGTTCTTAAGGGAATTACTACCACTGGCAACTCTAGAGCTTCGCAAGGATACATGACTTCAGCTTTATTGTGGTAGTGTACGTCAAGCAGCGTTGTTGTGTCGGCACAGACGTAAGCTGATACTGCGTGGGTCAACTGTTTGAACTTATGGTTTGATAATTTCGTTGGCTGGTCAGTG
>CABFVX010011459.1:0-10650 GCA_902151425.1 Timema shepardi | reverse complement strand
ACCCCAGCACACCACTTTCAGACATAACTGAGAGTGAGGATATCTGGCCAGTAGCTCCTTTTTACCCCAGCACACCTTCTTCAGACATAGCTGAGAGATAGGAGATCTGGCCAGTAGCTCCTTCTTACCCCAGCTCACCATCTTCAGACATAACTGAGAGTGAGGAGATCTGACCAGTAGCTCCTTCCTACCCCAGCACACCATCCTCTTACATAACTGAGAATTAGGAGATCTGGCCAGTAGCTCCTTCTTAATCCAGCACACCATCTTCAGACATAACTGAGAGTGAGGAGATCTGGCCAGTAGCTCTTTCTTACCCCAGCACACCACTTTCAGACATAACTGAGAGTGAGGATATCTGGCCAGTAGCTCCTTTTTACCCCAGCACACCACCTTCAGACAACACTGAGAGCTAGGAGATAAAGCTTTTCTCTTGCTAATTACTTAAAGGCACCAGGCGAGTTTTCAACATTGTCTTGGTTACGTCTTGGTATCGAGGATTTACGACTAAGTAGTTCTGACAAAGGTGGAGTGCGAAAACGACTTTGAGTTGTTTTTATTAAACAAAAATGGCGGCTGGGTTGGAGTTAATCTAATAGCTGGTAGGTGAATTTATGTAATCCTAATACATATACTGCAAATCGACAGAAATGAGCTATTTATTTATGTTTGGTTTGTTTTGTGCTTATTTTGACTAGTCTTAATAGTTAAACAATATGTCAAGCTAAACATAACTCCCCCAAAGATAAACTTAAGGAAACATTAAGTACGTATGTAATATTAAATAGCCCTAAATCATATAGTACTTTCTTTCCTCTATCCATAACTAAATGGTTTTTAAGTAGCTACTTGAGGTAATGTATTTCCAGCTAGTAATTTCTGTCCTTTTTAATTTGCCAAAACTTAAAATCCATTGACAACGAATTTATACCCGTTTAAATCTAACACGAGTGAAGTTATTTTGAAATTGACGGCCCAAACTCTCAGCCCATTGTTCGTAGCCATATTGTTTAGTCTGGCCAAGAAAATCGTTGCCAAACTGAGCTTTGGTATCGTCTGTGACCTAGGTCAATAACATTCTGTCAACAGTGATACCAGGTCAATTGCGAAAACACGCCTTATCACTTCTTCGAATACTTTTTCTAGGCGAGGACGAGAGGAAATCAATTAAGAAATCAATTTAACTAAATCATTACTTTCAAAAACCCAGTTATATGAATTACAAATTGCTAAATGCACATATGGATTACAACTTTTTAAATGTACATTTAAATATAAATCAGTTTTACTTTGTAGGAGTTCCTCTGCTAACGAACGTGGACCACGCTTACTTCTCTAAGAAGTTTGACTAAAACATTTATATCTAGTCGGAGATAAAATCTGTTTCATTAAATGCTTATCTTTATGTTTTAAGTGTCTCATCCACATTCGTGTTCTTCTAATTTGTTAAATTGCCTTGGTATCAAGAATTTTGACAAAATAAATAATTGACGTATCTTCTTATTTCCCTCTTATAATGTGAATGTTAATATTTTAAAAACTGAAGTTTTGTGAATGTCAGACTCTATATTTGTACGTCTACATGGCCGTTACATAGTTAATGATGCCAGTTTTAGGCCTACCGTGTGCCCTTCAAACTACCCGTGGTCTGAATGCTTTGCCCTTATCCAGGCAACATTACAACCAAGGTCACTTACTCACAAGCTTACACTTTTGTTTGATAATTGTTAGTCTTAATATCACACCATAGTTCTAATTCACCAATTTACAATGAAACCAAATTACTTTAACATTAATTATCTTTATATTGCAATAATTTTGCTAGAAAAGTGTGAGAAAGTTTTTCATCCTCAACTCTAATTGTTATCACTATAATTTAACAATCTAAAGGACGGTAAAGTTGTTTATTAAACTCAACGTAGCACTATTCTAGTTCAACAATATACAGGGAGAGTCCAACCTTCCGGGAGGGGATTCCTTACTAACTAATAAGTAGGAAATATATGAAACACATTATCGAACGTGATTACTAAGGGGATTATGAACCTTTGAAAATCGCGCTTTAAAACGATTTCCCGTAAAAATCAGAAACAACTTGAGCTAAAATAACAAATCCCTGGAACGAAGATGCCTTGTTGAACGAAGATGCTAATCCTCTGAAAACTTGGGTTGTAATATCATCCCTCTTCACTAATTAAATGGGGTTTGCTACCCTCTTTTCATATTTAATTTTGTAATACTGAGCTGTAAATGATTTGAGAGCTTATTGATCAGCTTGTCTGAATAAACAAACAACGTTTCTTTAAATTGGACAAGGTTTGAAGGGAACTCAAGACATAATAAACCCGACCCCAGCTAGTTCTCAGCATTTTGGACTGGGCTATACCATGGACGAACGGGCATTTATTCATTAGGCCACCAGAGTGAATTATGGGCGTCACGAAGCCGCCCGTTTTCCAACCAACGTTGTTTATGACGTCACAGGTGCCCGACCATCACGCACCGCACGGCAATAAAACAAAGCTCCTAGCTTTTGTTTTATAACCCTGCATTGTACCGCAAGGGTCTTCTTACATGGGAGTTCTAAGAGATTCCGGACAACAATGAACAGCGTTTAGCTCAAAATGCTGCAACTTACGTGGGTGAAGTTTATATTGAGGAGATCAGAGTAAAAAACACGTGAAAGAAAAAAAAACCATGGACGTGCATGGTGATGGAAGGGGGAGTAACTCATATTGTTCATTTACCCCCCACTAATTATGTAAATTTAATACAAGCTAAAATAATACACCCATTAGACAGTAAGCTTCCTATTCAAAATACTGTTTCAGATGAACATTAATAGTAATCTAAGATTTTTATCGCCTCCCAAATTCGCACAGGTCAAAAAATGTTTTTAATAATTTGTTCAATATCTATTTACAAGAGGGATATTAATTTGGTGTTGGATAATTCACACTTTATTGAGTGGATATTAGGGTGGTCCTTAATTTACAACATACTAATTTTGTGTATGGCACTCTCCAGTTTTGTGCCACTATGGGGAAAAAATGTGTTAAATTTTTAGCAAAATTGGAACAAGTAATTTGTTTCACAACGATCGTGAAGTAAACAAAACCTAATTTTGTATAGTTCAGGGGGATCCCATTAAGAGCAAAATCGTAGCATTGAGTTTATTGCTTGGCACAGTCACCAAAACGTTCCAGACCCGTCTGGATCGTGTCAAATCCTGCGTCTTATCTCAACAAAACACAAACAATGTGGGGTAGCCAGGGATTTTAGCATTTCGTAATATTCAATAGGTACGTCCTTTTGTTCGAACGAATAGCTCTATTACAATTGCCAACACAGTGGCGTTTATTCAATGGAACAAGGGAAGCAACGAGTTTAGGTGGCACCTCTTCTAAATTCTTTGAGCAAGCAGTTCTTTCTCAGACTGACCAGCCAGACAGCTGGTCTCGCTCGCTATTCATTACGTCAATCGTTTGTTTCCGGGTCTGTCCGGCCCTCATCGGGGAAAGGGAAGCAGCGTTTCCCTAGGTGAGTATTAGCTAATGGTTTTACTATCGTGGTTGGTGTATAATCGTACGTTGAATGCCGTTAAATTATTATTTAAATTGTCTTAGTGGTATTATTGTTTATAGATATAATTATGGTCACTCTATTATAAAATAATGTACTTATCACTAATTTACAGTAAGTTTAGTTTTATTTTACAGAATATTGAGGCTTGTTTGATCCTCCAAGGGAAGCTGTGTGTTTCTTTCCGTACAGCAGTAGAATGACGAGTGCGTCAACAATGCACCAGTGGAAGAAGAGGGCTGCTGTGTCAAAACTCATATATAATATTTTGAAGCATAGTTCTTCATCCCGGTTTTTTGACCCACCCAACCTTCAGTCAACCTATATAAAAAATTTATTGACGTTTCAATACTCAATTTTATGAATGTGTGTAGTAATTGTCGATGTGTCGGGTTGGCGGAAAATTATATAAGTGACCTTACTATTTACTAATGATAATGGCGTGTAGAATAAATCCCGATTCAAAGCTATTAAAAGGCCACATCTCAAGAGAAAACTTCACCAATCGTAAATTGAACATTTTAATTATTATTTGTATTTAAGTTAGAACTAAAATTATATATATAATAATGATTGAGTATTTCTAAGATCCCCAAATAATTTGTTTTATTCCATGCATAGTTTGTGTCACCCCCTTTTCCTTCTCCCCATAATACTTTTAACGAGGAAAAAACATCATGAGCTTCCATGGAATGAATCCCACGTTTTGTGGGGAACTTCAACTTATACGGTCTCCGTGTTACAAAGTAAGTTGTGTGCCAATCATTCAAGTACGTGTACCGAGTGTCTAATGGCGTGAAAATATACATAGTAGGTCCAGACAAGGATCAAATTGTGAGGAGGTTGTGTATCACAATTTGGAGGAACGAACAAAGTACAAGCTATATGTTGCGGCATGGAACATCTGTACTTCTTAGAACAAAGACTTGGCACAAATTTATTAATTCTATGTGTCAATAGCGTATTCATAAAATTATCCTAATAAGTGTGTTTGAGGTAAAGATGGGTGATACGACATCTGATCCCGATGTGATCCTTTTTAAAGGTTTTCAACAAAATTGGAGCTTCATCATCATCCAGAATTTCAAACTTGGACTGACAGACCCGCATGTTAAAGAGGAGTTACAGGATTTTGCTGAAGATATTGTTTAGTTCGCTATGGAGACTCTGGGTAATGAGCAGAGCCGGGAAGATCACAGAGAACTTTTGGAACCCTTTGTCATTTTCCACCTCAAAGAATTACCTGTCGAGCCCCTGGAGCAATGCATCATGCTAGATGGATGTCTAAGGCCATCTACAGTTTGAAAATGTTCTTGTTTCGTGATTAATCTCAACTTAGTAGGATAGAGATGACTGTACTACGAGATGTGTGCGTGTTTATTGTCTCAATATACAGTAAAGCAGGCTTTACTCTCATATAGCAGCCGAAGCTCCAAACCAAGATCTAATTTTCTTGCAGGTCCTTGCGTCATATGCACAAACGGATACTTAGATTTCTCGTGTGACACTTAAGAAATTTTGTGGGCATTTTTGGTACCTTAAACCTGAGAATCCTGCGCCCGCATTTTTTTTACAAAACAATCTCCATTGGTATTAAGGGAAAATTGATCTACGCCCTCAAACGCCAAGAGATGACTTGTCATGATATGAAAATAATTGCTTTGTTGCCCCGGGATGCTCTTAGCTGCAGCACAAGATACATTTATGGTTTTATTTTTGAAGAATATCTTCAGTTCTTTCTTAGGTTTGCAATTTGCAATGATTCTCTTTCCTGTGATCCTCTGTTATGGGAAAATGACGATACTTATCTGAAAGGACTTGACGTTTAAAACACGTTTAAAAGTTGTGAATAACACCTTATAGGGGTGTATTAAATTGATGACATACTATAATCAGGTGCTCGCAAAAAACAATGGAAAAAACCGTTTATCCTACAAATTGTTAGAGACTATCGTAAACAATTTCTTGGTTGTAAAATACAAACTCTGTCAAAACCATAGCAACATTAGATAAAATACGATACTATCATATTTGTAATATTCTATTAACACTTTAACACCCACATTTTTTTCAAGTCTGATTTTTTTAAAAGAATATACTGAGTATGCAATATTTTGTACATCATATGAAAGGTTTTGGGTTATTATTTATTTTGATTTTAACTTGTTTCTTTATAACTAGCTTCAGATAAATGTAGTGATAGACATAAATAATACCCTAAACAGTTTTTTGAATACAAATAAATATATTCAAATGTGGAATTATTGCTTTAAATATTAACTGCAATTTAATTGTACATTATCCTTCCTGCTTCATTAAAAATGAAACTTTGGGTGTTTTGCAGCGCGGTTTAATGTTAAGGAATTTGTAACAAACTTAAAATAGTTTGTTTTTAAGTACAATGGAACGGAATCAGGAGGTTCCATCATAAAAGTTCGAAAAAAAATCATCATATATAAGCTAAGGTCCACCCAAGTAGACAGACTTCCCAACTAACTAAACATGTAAACGTGTTTAGATAATATCATAACTATTCTGATCTTGTCTTGTGGCCCAGCTACGTAGCTAATTATATTTGAGACTAGCTCAAGTACCCACTGCTGCCCGGAAAGAAAGTTTTTAGTTTAATCATCGTAATTAATTATAAAATATAGGCCAAATTTTAAAATTATCGCTTTCAGGTGAACATGATAATGCACACGGTCCAGTAAGTTTTAAAATGTCAGACAGCGTGCGGTAGACAGACAAGACTCTTTGGGGTGACTTTTATAGGTCTAGCTACCTGACAAATTTAAATATTATACCACAGTGAGACGTAGTTTTTACAAAAGTTTGTAAATTTAGAAAAACCCTATTTCACCAATCTCCACCTAGAAATTTCAAATATCTAATATTTATTGCGGTATTTGGAGTAATCCACTATGATCGTGGCGTTTTTTAATTGTCCGTGTCTACTAAAAGTATACAGTGGTTTGCGCGTGATTGAGAAACAGACAAACAACATTCAATTATATCAGTTATGATTTAAGTTTTTTAGTCTTCTTTGTTTCGCAGTTAAAACGCCTACAAACCTACACTACAAGCAAACACACATCATGTATTATTTATATGATCAATTATTATTGGCTCCCATTGACGGGCTTCCCTTAGTTAATGAGTTAAGAGCTCTGGACAGGTTAAAAATTAGATTTCTATAGACACCTTTAATTAATGACCGTAATTTCTAATATAATTATATCTAGTAAGTTAGTCCAATAAAAATAAAATTAGCATAAGCTGAAAGAAATTCCAAAATGTAAGTTTTTGTAGCCCCTATCTTGAAACAAAATGGTGGGCGTTATTTGTAACTAACCATATGTAAACCGGACGTCCAAATATTTCCGGATGAAATTTCAGCAACACAATCGGTACTGAGGATCGAGCGTGATTGGGCAACAAACGGAGGGACAATATCGCGTTTTTTATATAACTAGTCTAAAAGGTAGAATAAAATACAAAAATAAAAACCTAGGTGCACATCCTAGGCTACATAAATACCAAGTTTTTATTTCTATGTTTCTTGGTTTTTTATCTACCCAAATAGGTATAGTCCATTCGCCATAGAAGTGGTGGTATCTGACAGCTATCAAAAGATATAAAAATGGTTAAAAGGAAAACATAACACAAAAAATTGTTTGTATTGAAAGTGTTGACCGCCAGAATTGACAAGATGGTCTTGCAGGTAGTATGGTTAGGCGAATGGATACATTAGGCTCGATCTGGTAACTTTATCTAGCTGTTAGTTACCTATACTTCTACCGTAGAGAGGGTATAGTTACACAGTCTAATGTGTTAGGCTCACTATGTATGTAAAAAATATAGTCTAGGATAGTCCCTGACTATATATTTAAAATGTAATGGTTCTTGTTTAGTTGAGTATAAAGATGCCTTTGCTAGTAGTCATGTGATCTAAGGCATTAAGCTCGACATGTGAGATTATTTTTTAAGGAGACATATTTTCATTGTTCTTGGGTCACGGGGGTTAAGGCGTAAATAGCTTAATATACAGACAACTCTGCTTACAGTGAGCCAATATGGACCTAGATATTTGGTTCACATGTCCGATGTTCATTAAAACCGAAGGTAGGGACAGACAAAACAGTATATCACAAACAGAATACATTTTATTGAAATATATTTACTACAGTTTAAATAGTCGGTTGTAAGCTGTTATTTGTTGTATACAACTTTAATTAATATTTTCAATGTATATTTCTCAATAATATAAGTTTGTACACACTCAATACACACACAGTGTAGGCCTACATACTTTCAATAAACCTAAGAAATGTCTTGGAATCCTCCATCCCCTGTTAGCTGTCGGGACACCTCTTTGACTCTCGTCTTGGTCATCTTCTATCCCTCCTCTCTTATATTAGTCTCAGAACAACCATTCACAGCCTCAAAGGTGAAGGAGTGGTTTCCTCTGCTGATATTTAATTCGTTATAACTTCATTGTTTCATTTAGCGTCAATCTTATTAAAATTATGTTGGATAAAATTATATAGCAAGTTAGTAAAAGTGAAATACCTTTATAGTTATGATACTCTGTTTTATATACCTTTTTGAAAATGGGTATTATAATACTTTCCTTCCATTCCATATGGAACATAACAGTTTATTAATGTCGGCCACTAGCATTTCACCAGCTCCCTTTATTAACTCTGCTGGAGTTGAATATATACCTCTAGCTTTATGATTATTTAACTTTTTAATAGCTTGTTTGACTCCACTAATACTCAGCGGTGGGACTAGTTGTTAAGCGACGTTGGTTTTGACAATTTAGCCCTATTCGGATCCTCCATGATATGTTTATGTAATGGGCTCTAAGAGACAACTCCCACAACTCAGCTATTTCACGTTCTTAGAAGGCCGCGGAAAATTTAACCCAGGAATATCTTGATAATTTCCTGGGTGAAAGCTAACTGGAAAATTTTCATCACTAGCGTAAATATATAACTTGAAGTTGTTAATGCAAACTACAGCAGCGCTTGGCTATTAGAACAGATATTTAAGGCAGTTTAACAACAAGGCATCGGAGGCAACAGGATGCGACATGTTGCCTTCTATTACCTGTCGAAGAACGCAGTTCCTTACGATTTCTGTAGCACGCTACAAAGTATATACATCAGAGCAACGAGATTTCCACCATTTCCAGTTGCCAGTCTGCTGCAAAGTTGTCACCAAAAATGATTGGGGCCGTGGCTTTTCTCATTTTTGCTGAACAGGTGAAGAATCGGGGGATACTAAGAAGACAAACAGCTGTTTGTAGGACGATGCTTATCCCTATAAGATTTTTCCTCTCAATTATATGCAAATGCATAGTTCTACAAGAATGGTTGCTACTGATTTTCACTATATTATGAGCAAATTATTTAATTTAATTATAATAATGAGCTAAGAACTACTATGAGAGACCTGCCTAGTAAATGATTAATTAACGTTGGGAACCCAAGCTAATTACTCAGTATTACTAGTGTACTGGTTTGTATTTGGAAAGGGATCACACTAAGAGACATTTGCAAAAGGCGTTATATTATTTTAATATAACTCTACTAATATGTCTCATGTGCAGTATTGTATAATATTGCCCGTATTAAAATTGGGCTCTACAGTCGAAAGGTTGTTAAAGGACGTATGTTAAATAATAATGCTCAGTTTGTGGTCTCGAATATAATTACATCATTTTATTTTATTTGATTAAATACAATATTATTTGTATCTAGATATGACTTTTCCCCCAAAATCAATTATACTCAAATGAGTGGAGTGATATATTACTAGACGTGTGAGACTGACCTTGACAGAGTCCGCCTCGGATCTGTCCATGACCTGCAGTATGAGAGCTGCCAGCATATTGAAGCCCTGGCAGTAGCCCACAGCCTTGTTCCATCGAGCGTACGCCAGTAGCACCCTCTTCAGGAGAGCTTGGTTTTCCTCGGCGTCCGCCCCACAGAACAAAGAGCACCCTGTGCGATGTAGGTCCTGTCACAAAACAACAAGAATTGACAGTGGCGGTTGCGAAATAAGAGCAGTGAACGATTGTAAGTCACATCATAAACAACAATAGTGTCCGTTGATTAAATTGCTAGGAATGACCAAATATTATACTAATTCCTTGTGTGGTTGTGCTGCTTTGGATTAGGTCAGTTTACAGTTTGTTGGTGTAACCCTGTTCTTTTGAAGTAAAAAATAAATAGTGAAACAAAATAAAAAAATTGTACAAGATAAAATTCATTTTGTAGTTGTTTAACTATAAGTCAAATTGCCATTTTAACTTCTGACGTAAAGAGAAAGTTTTCAAACATGAACATTTTCGGCCTAGAGATTATGATGAATCTTAACGTTTAATATGAACCCAAAATAAAATATATATTTTATAATTCCAGTTGGTTGGGTTGTGCTTGGACTTGTTATTTAAATGTTTTATGTCTATCGTTTATGCCTCGGAACAGTCTTTTTGACATTGTCTAAACTTTAAATTAAACGTACGTAGCTTATTGAGTATTGATTACTGATTTGTGAAAATTCCACATTTTTTTATAAAGAGATTTAACGATTTAGTTTATATTAAATATCTAGCGAATGTTTGACCTAAGAATAAAATAAACATTGTAGACTAGTTATTGGTGGAAAATTAGTTTGAGGGAAATTTAATTTAAGTGATCTTAGAAAATTAATAGTATTTCAAAAATATTCTTAACGTTTATCGTAGCTTGCAGCCTTAGGTAAGTTAGAACATGCAAGGATGTCGTAAGTCTAAGAACGTACACTGTTAATTGTTCTGAATCAGCAGTTACACGCGCGTACCAGGTCATGTTGTCAACAATATAGATCGTTTTACCAGGTAGAATAACATATAGTATTGTCAAAAATAGTGATTTAGGTAACACCCGTCAGTAGTGGATGAATTGAGAGTTCCAGCGCACTTTCTCCCATAAGGTTAACATTGATCCACCACCCCGAATGTGGTGGATCACTTTCTCCCGGAGCAACTCATGAGTCAAGACACTGCCTGTAAACATATGT
>CABFVX010011458.1:0-10651 GCA_902151425.1 Timema shepardi | reverse complement strand
CTGGTGATATCAACAGTTGTTGAATATCTATCAAGGGTATCCTGGAATTCATTGACAACTTTTTCTCTTCATTTAAAAAGTTTCTCATCTAACGACGCTATGCTCATGATGAATATTCAACAACTGTTGATATCACCACGTGAAGAAAATTAAACTCTGTTTGTACTGGAGCAATATTTAATTTATTTTAGCTGAAAATGTTTCGCTAATAATAAGCGATTTATAAAAAAGGTTGTTCATTTAAAAACGCTGGATGCGTGGAATATTTCTTAGTATCTCTGAGTGCCAGAACTACAGTGCAATTTTCATAGAAAGGGCCTTATCTGACAGCTAGAGAAGTTACTAGATATACTTTCACGTGTTCATACGTCAATTCATGTGATATGTATATACAACGTGTATCTAAAACATTGCATCAAACTTTGGCAGTCTATTCCTTGGGTGAGAATAGAATAATTCACATCAGCAACCTAGGGTCCATCTTAAATATTAAGGGTGGTATTCACCCCTAAAGATAGAGCTCCAATCGTGCAGTTACATCAGAGATGAAATCCGGTGTGGATCAATCTATGTTTGAGGAAGACACGTCTCTAGTTCTGTGGAGTGTACATCGTTACGAGATTTCACTCCGCGGGAGGTTTTACAGGCAAAGCTGATGTCATCGACAGAAGATTAAGCCTTTAAATCCAATACTTTATCCGAATATGTATACTTAAGAAAAAGAAAAAGTGATCTTGTTTAAAAAATTTAACATCCCATGAATACGCCAGACAGGCTTCTACGCCGTAATGGGTCATTCGTGTCCATAAGCGTGTTACGTATATATTAATTTTATAGGAACTGTTTTTAGGACCACGTCTTACTACCCATTCGGGTTATACGCCTATGAACTAATTAAGCTAATGGTTTTAGGAATTTAAGAGGTTATATTTAGAAAAATTATACCCGTATTTGCGTGGAGGGAGAGCGGAAAACAATTTAGAAAAAAAAACCTCCTTAGTACACCCGACCGGGATTCGAACCACAACCTCCCCGCCATCAGCAGTATAGAACATAAAACTACAGTACAAGGTCCTGTGTTGCTGGACCGGGCCGATACATTGCCACTTGCTACATTTTCCAAGATAACCCCCGTTTACCTACGTATATTAAATTCCTTGCCAGCCTCAAACAATCTTGGTAATTCTAACTGTCTAGGTGACCTGACGGTCTAGGGGCAAGGTGTCAGACTTCTGTACTGGCGGCCGGGGTTCAATCCTCGGTCTCGGCACAGATTTATCTGATTACCAAACCCTTTCTTCACCTCTGACAAGACGTGTATTAATCACAACTTGTGAATGTGTGGAATGCCNCGTGTATTAATCACAACTTGTGAATGTGTGGAATGCCAGGCCTCCACCGTGGTTCGGATTCCACGTTAAACTGTAGGTCCTCCATTTCATCTCACAATCACCCTACCATTAAACATTAGCGTAAGTGCGTATAACCCGGACGGGTAGTAAGATAATAATAATAATAATAATAATAATCTAACTGTCGAATTACCTTAAGGTAAAGATATGATGTGAACCTCACCGTGATAAATAACATTTGAAAAACACCTCCAGTACAATCCGTAGGTATTCGACATCACCTAAAATCAATTTCGTTGATAGTCTATTATTATTATTATTATTATTATTATTATTATTAGCACCGCGTCTTACTACCCGTTCGGGTTATACGCACTTACGCTAATGTGTAATGGTAGGGTGATTGTGAGATGAAATGGAGGACCTACAGTTTAACGTGGAATCCGAACCACGATGGAGGCCTGGCATTCCCCACATTCACAAGATGTCTTGTCAGAGGTGAAGGAAGGGTTTGGTAATCAGATAAATCTTTGCCGGGACCGAGGATTGAACCCCGGCGGCCAGCATAGAAGTCTGACACCTTACCCCTAGACCGCCAGGTCACCTTGTTGATAGTTAAATTTAGTTAAATGATTATCTAGTGCTTGATAGAATAGTATAATATTGAAAACCAACTGCCAATATATTAAAAGGGTTTGGCCCTTTTCATTTTATTTATCGTTACAAAGAAAAACAAGCATTTACTCTTTTTTTTTTAAATGTTGATATCCAGTGCGAAGTTGTTTTATAAGAGCCCGTCTCACCTCATAGCTAACGAATAACCGAAGTAGTAATTTTTAGCGTAAGACACCAGCGTTTGTAGACTAGAAATTCGGTCTTCTAAGTGGACGATATGTCGCTGTTTTATCTGGTTGGGACACCATGTAGGTGCGGTTATTTCATATCAATGAAATGTGATGATAATGATTATGATGATTATGTGGTTCTAGTAACAATCTTGAATCTAACATAAGGTTCGGCTGAAGGGAGCGCAAGTCTTTTTACAGTTCTTATAGCATAACATTTTTTTGACAAAATAAATCAAACATTTCTCCAGTAGCAACATAGAATTTAGTTTTCTGCTCATGCTAATATCAACAGATCTTGAATATCTGTCAAGGGTGTACTGGAATTTTGTCAAAACGTTTTAAATAAAGAGAAAAAGTGTTGACAAAATTCCAGGACACCCTTGACATCTGTTGATATTAGCATATGCAGAGAACTAAATTCTATGTTGCTATTGAAGAAATATTTGATTTATTTTGGCAAAAAAAAAAAATCTATAAAATCTTTAAAAATATTTGCGCTCTCTTCGGCCGCAACTTAAGCCTAACTTAACAAGACCATTTTTACCATAATAACAACTCTCCTTCGAAAAAAAATACATATGCTACCACCGGGAATCGAACCTGGAACCTCTATATTGTAGCCGGAAATTCTGATCAGTAGACCAAGAGGCCAGCTTACTTAGCTAGGTAATACAACTTGAACAAGTGGACTTAGATCCGGGATTTTACTAGATAATCTCTTAACGACGAATCTCAGCCATACTCTACCAAACTTGTAATTTCATTCTATAAAGTTGGTATCCTAGAATTTAAAATCTTGCAATTCGTTTTGAGTCGTACACTTTTGTACAATCGTGCTCCATTTTAAACAATAAGATGTAGAATGGCGTGTTTCATCTCTGCTACTTTTGTGTGAGTAAAAGTTTAGTGTGTGTGTGTGTTTTAATATGAATAAAGATAATAACAAAAAGTAGCACAGAAGACTATATTATTACTTCTTCAAGGCATCCAGTTAAATTTAAATTGAAGCACACATTTTATTCTGTCTGAACAGTTTTGATAAATTTATTTTAACTTATCTCGAAAGATTTTTTTTTTACGTTCACAATATAATATAGACGTACTTTATTAAATTAATTTTAAAATGCTTCAATTTTTCTGTTCACTAAATAATTAATTCAAGCTTTAGACTGTTAAGCTTTTATCTTACAAATTATTTAGAACAACTGTTGTGAGATAGCGCGATTCCTATAGTTGGTGCTCCAGTGAATTTAAAAAAAAAATCTGTTTGCATAACAAAGTTTGTCACCCACTTCGGTGACTGCATGGTTTAAAGCGTCATTCTCGCAGTAGATTAAATTGCTGTGGACGGGGAGACGGAGGTTCGAATCTCGGTCAGGTGTCCTGAAAGTGTTTTTTCCCAAAATGGCTTTCCACGCTTTCTTTCTCTCTCTCCATGCAAATGTGAGTACATTTCCTATAAATATAACCTTAAAAACCATTAGCGTAATTAGTACATAAGCGTATAACCCGAACGGGTAGTAAGACGTGGTGATAAAAGAACCAATAGCAAAATTTTATTCAAAGATAGTTAAACATAAACGTTTCAAGATGGTATCACGTGACCGCTCCAGCTCGCAAAGGATTAAGTATACCTCGTAACACCTCAGGGATAAGTCCGCCGGCGTTACATCGTAGTGCGCAAATCTGTGGTTTTCGTTAAATTATTATTATTATTAGTACCGCGTCTTACTACCCGTTCGGATTATACGCACACACGCTAATGTGTAATGGTAGGGTGATTGTGAGATGAAATTGAAGACCTACAGTTTAACGTGGGATCCGAACCACGGTGGAGGCCTGGCATTCCCCACATTCACAAGATGTCTTGTCAGAGGTGAAGGAAGGGTTTGGTGATCAGATAAATCTTTGCCGGGACCGAGGATTGAACCCCGGCCGCCAGCATAGAAATCTGACACCTTACCCCTAGACCGCCAGGTCACCTTTTCGTTAAAAAATCAAACATAGGAATCGAGACCATTAAAGAGGGGTGTAAAGAAGAATATTGAACTGCTTTTCAGACGTTCAGAAATCTCGCCAATATTTAAGAAGTGGTTTGATAGTAATTTAATATGGTTTTCGCTAAAAAGAAGGCGAAAGTTATCAACAGGTTTTTAACCCATTTATAAAAAATAAAGTTAAAAAATAATAATTCAACGCAGCTTTACACAGAAATTTGTACTTTTAATATTAAAGTAGATCGCTATAAACCTAGATATAGCGTTCCTATATCAAACAAGTCATGTTTTGATAGGATCATGATACAGATTTTAAGATAATGCGGGATCGTTTTATTGGGTTTTATTTAAGTTGTCAACGGTGGGTTTTTTTTCTATTAGGAAGTGGCCACCATGATCTCCCGTCGGAAGGAAGAGACGAAAAGAAAGTATATATTTCCACCCTATTTTACATACACCCACTGCTTACGCCCAAATTATCTAAAAGAAATAATAATATATATATGATTTTAATTTAGTCAGCTTCTAAACTGTCCTCACAAATGAAAGCTAAGACTTAGATAGGCTGAACCAGAATACTATAAAATTAATTTATAAATCAAGCATTTAATAAAATGGTTGATGTATTTAGTGAAATTGACAAGCACTAAAATGTATAATTTAAATAAAATTTTAACAAAGTAATATAGTGTATGATCTGAACAATTATATATAATTACAATGCATAATCCACTAAAATATAAAGCTCAAACGAGTTGATGAATAGTCTTAAAACATAAGTTGACACATTAAAATATTAATAACAAAAAAAAACCAATATAACGTATTATGAACAATGTTCTAAGTCCAGATTTGTGTTTGAAATTAAAGAATAAATATTAATTTAACATCTGCAAAAATGATTTTCAAAATTAGTTGTATAATGTAGAATGATCTAAGTCTTATATTTGTCTGTGTTCCATTACTCCTTTTTGAAATCCAGCAATGGAAAGGTCTGGATTACTTCATTCCGACATGTATCACTCCTTATTTTCAACCAATCTTTTAGAATGTTTTCTAAAATGTTATGTCCTCACAAACCCAAACAGTTTTGTCATATTAAAAATAATTAGAACAATATTGAAAAGGAATGACTTTAAAATGAAAACAACCTATTTCATAGATACTGATTTCACTGTCGTCAAGTGAATTATTATTATTATTAGCTCCGCGTCTTACTACCCGTTCGGGTTATACGCACTTAAGCTAATGTGCAATGGTAGGGTGAATGTGAGATGAATTGGAGGACCTACAGTTTAACGTGGAATCCGAACCACGGTGGAGACCTGGCATTCCCCACATTCACAAGATGTCGTGTCAAAGGTGAAGGAAGGGTTTGATAATCATAAAATCTGTGCCGGGACCGAGGATTGAACCCCGGCCGCCAGCATAGAAGTCTGACACCTTATCCCTAGACCACCAGGTCACCATTGTCGTCAAGTTAAGAATTCAGATAAAACACGTCGATGAGATTCCTGGTTCGTGCGTAATTATCTACTTCGTCGTTCGTGCATGAGATGGTTTTTTTTAAGTCATCCACTGAAAATAACACTGCCGGGTTTAAAAGTTAAACGGAAACTTTAATTAATAAGTTTAGAGTAGGATTTAACGTTAAAGTTGTGAGTGACTTGATTTCTTAAGATTCCCGTTTGTTTTTAAAACTTTGTCCCAATCCCCCTTTTCGCGCCATATAAGTCATATCACCTTCCCGTTTGTTATTAATGAAGTCAATTTAAATAACGCGACGCCGGGACGGTTGGTAATTAAAAGAAGGGCGCGTTATTAGGCGATACGAGCGAGGTTGCGTTCCTTGATGAGAAGATTGTCTACCTTTGGCGATCAATCAGGTGACCTGGTGAAAATTCAAGGAAATGTTGTTAGGTTATATTAAGTGGAATTGATATAAATAATATGCAAACTCAGAGATCACTTTTAATTGAAATTTTAATGAGAAATGGCACACTAATAACTTATTACTATTCCTTCCTTCAAAAATTATCTAATTTCCTAGTTATTGTGTTAGTAAATAATTTTTACTAATTTCGGTGGCCGTATGGTATAAGGCGTAACTCTCACATTAGATTAGACTGCCGATGACAGGGAGATCTGGGTTTGAGGATAGGATTTTCTTAAATGGTTTTTACACTCTCCTTTCGCGTAAATGCGGGTACAATTCATCTAAATTCAACAACCCTCCTCATTCCTAACTCATGAGCGTAATTACTGCATATGAGTATAGCAACCTCAACAGAGATTAAGACGTGGTGGACCTCCCAAGGGCTCAAATAATATCCTTCTGAGGGGCTTTGTTTCGAATCTGGGCTGGATATAGTCACCTTTTGTTTAATCCTTTTAACGAAACTTTGGAATTTTCATTATGTTGAAAGGTGACCTGCTGGTCTACGGGTAAGGTGTCAGACTTCTATGCTAGCGGTCGGGGTTCAATCCACGGTCCCGGCACAGATTTATCTGATTACCAAACCCTTCCTTCACCTCTGGCAAGACATCTTGTGAATGTGGGGAATACCAGGCCTCTCTCACAATCACCCTACCATTACACACTAGCGTAAGTGCGTATAACCCGAACGGGTAGTAAGACGTGGTAATAATAATAATAATAATTTATGTTGAAAAGTTTCCGAAAATAGTTTCATGTGCATGTTTTATACGCCGCAAACATATTTTGTTACTTTGACAAGTGGTTTAACTTGGCGTAACTTCGTAAAGTCACGAAACATGTTTTCGAGGTAAGATTATTACGAAAATATTTTGTAGTAACTTTTCATAACTGTCATAAAATACCAAATATGCTCTAAACGGAATCTAGCCAAGGTTATAGGAGTTTCTTATTTTGGCGTTCTAGCAAAAGGGTCATTGCCGACCTACTATTAGAGGTAAGTGCACTGAAGTTGTGAGAGAATACTGTGACATTGGCGTAGAGAGAAGATAGGAGAAATCCTGGTAAAAAACAAATTCATGAAACTACTCCGAACATATAAGACCGGGATTCGAACCCTCAACCTTCACTTCTGTGACTAACAAAAACAATGTGAGTCCAACATCTCAAACCACCTCAAACCACCTAAGTTATTTTAATGGTATTTAATTGTACTTAGCCGTCTCGGTGGCAACAAGGTCTAACGCGCTACTCTCGCAGTAGGTTATACTGCAGATGCGGTAGAAATCGTGGTTCGAATCTCGGTCGAGTGTACTCAAGCTCTTTTCCCATAACGGCTTTACACTCTCCCTCTAAGCAAATTTGGGTACACTTCATATAAACGTAACCTTCCTAATCCATAAAACCACTAGCGTAAATAATACATATGTGTATAATCCAAACGGGTAGTAAGACACCGTGCTAAAAAAATAATAATTCTACGTTGCCCCTTTTAAACATGAGGTAAAAGGTTATTATTGTATTATTAACAGTTTTTGGCCTATCCTTTAATAATTAATGCATTTGTCGACTAGTAAAAAAGGTTAAGGTTAATGAATCGTAAACAAAACAATTTTTTTTAAAACAAATTAAGATTTTATATATATATAAACTTAATTTGTTTTTAAAAATTTTAAAATCTCCACCAGCTGTGAGTTGGGTCCAAATGTTTGTGTCTTATTCCGTAAAAGGGTGAACTGGCATCAGAGAGATATCTGGAACTTATAAAAGAGTTGAACATTTTCATATCTGAACCAATGACGTAACACCAACATACTGGTAATAAAATAACCCGCACAGGTGGGCACGTCGACTAAGGAATCAGCTTCATCTGGCTTAGCTTATCAGTGACGAAGAGGGGTTTGAATCCAAATGCCAATCAACCATATTAAATTTTTTTTTTCAAATAGTTTTACCATTCAACAGCTAGGGACATGTAGGTACAATTATTTCCTTTATATATTCTAAACTACTCATCCTAATCCTATTATTGTAGATATCTATGTGGGCGATAAAACGTATATATTAATAAATGCAACGCGTTTTACAGCTCACATGGATATCTACACTAATGGCATTGGGATGAGTACAGTAGTCCCGTGGCTTCTTTGGTGCTGACCGACAGCTCACAGCTGGCTTCTGACAGCTGCTAAACACATGTTTTTGCAGATCATATGGTTTGGCATAGGGATACATAATTTGGTCTGGTAGCTTTTCAAAGCCGTCAGCTGTCAGTCAGCACCAAATAAGTCAAGGGGCTACTGTAGTTTAGAATGTATAGGTAATAATTATACCTAAATTTTCCTAGCGGTTGAATGCTAAAACTATCTAATTTTTTTTATTAATATGGTTGATTGGCATTTGAATTCAAACCCCTCTTCGTCACTGATAAAATAAGTCAGATGAAGCTGATTCCTTAGTCGACGTGCCCATCCGTGCGGGTTATTTTATTACTAGTATGTTGATGTTACGTCATTGGTTCAGATATGAAAATGTTCAACTCTTTTATAAGTTCCAGATATCTCTCTGATGCCAGTTCACCCTTTTACGGATAAGACACAAACATTTGGACCCAACTCGCAGCTGGAGGAGATTAAACAAATTAAAGTAATCACACATCTTTGAGAAAACTTTATGAAAGAGACGATTAAAATTCTAGCAAATTACACTCGAATTAATCAGAACAGATAAAAAGAAACGAGGGTAGAGAAGGGGGAGAGCTAAGCGTTTTTATTTGCTGAAGAAGGTTCGCTCCAAATTTATTCTTAGTTTCTTAAGGTGATTACGCTTCATTTTATTTTTGGTCGTTATAAATTCATACAAATCTTTAGTCTCAGATATTGGCTACGTTTAATTTAACCTCTCACAAAAAAAAGTTTATATGCCTTAAATATAATTTAATTCGAACACAAAAATTTAATCTCTTTTTACACAAATATAATTTTGAATGTGTTATGTTGCCTTAAAGTTGTGAAATATTTCCCTCCTCCCTAACCACGTCTTTTTATCCAACCAGGTAATACGAATATTTACACTACTTGGATAGAATTTAGAGGAATTTACACGATTTTGCGCGGAGGGAGAGTGGGTAACAGTTTAAGAAAACTCATCCTTGGTACAGCCTTCTAAGATTCGAACCCTGACCTTCCTGACATAGTCAATCCGGTTTGTTGCAAGACTAATATCCTAGACCATGTGACCACTAGTGAAGGTATAAGCCCAGTTGCAATATCATAAACCGTGGTTTGGACAATCGTAATCCCAGAGCGAAAAGTTTATGTAAAATGACCTATACATTCTATTTGGAATTATGTGGGTGGTATAATTTAATATTTCGCTCCTGGGCTACACCAATCGTCTCCAAGTAGTGGAGATATTATCTAGTACTAATGTACCATTGCTCAGGGGACGTACTAATGTACTAATAGTACATCCTTTCCGTGGAGGATCTTTCCATGTCCCGATGAGATGAGGTGATGGTGATAGTGAGTATGATGGTGATGGCGATGGTGAGTATGATGGTGATGGTGAGTATTATGGTGATAGTGAGTATGATGGTGATGGTGAGTATTATGGTGATGGTGAGCATTATGGTGATGGTGAGTATTATGGTGATATTGAGTATTACGGTAATGGTGAGTATTATGGTGATAATAAGCATTATGGTGATGTTGAGTATTATGGTGATGGTGAGTATTATGGTGATGGTGAGTATTATGGTGATGGTGAGTATTATGGTGATAGTATTATGGTGATGGTGAGCATTATGGTGATGGTGAGTATTATGGTAATGGTGAGTATGAGGGTGTGGAACCAGAGGAAACACTTTTAAAAACTTAGCTAACCAAACCCTGTTGATCTTTGGGGTGATTCCTCTTTCGAAAAAAATACCCAAGGTACCAGCTGGGAATATAATCCGGGACCCCTAGGTTCGTAACCATGTGCACTGACTACTACATTACGGGGACATTTTATTTTATTTAGCACGTCTTACCACCCGTTCGGGCTACACTCTTTTAAGTACTAATTACGTTGATGGATTAGGAATAGGGAAGGTTGAATTTAAAGGAAATAAACCCACATTTGCGCGGAGGAAGAGTGGGAAACCATTTTAGAAAACCCATTTTAGAAAGCCCACTCCAGATCACCGTACCGAGACTCGAACCTCAATATCTTTGTCCTCGGCAGTCTAGATCAACACGAAACTAGTGAGTTAGCTAATTACGCCACCGAGGCGGGTATGGGGCCTTATATTCTATTGGTACTTACCACGTAAATATTTACTTTGGTTTAGTTATCTACAGCAATCACATCCTTTCACTAACAAATAACTGATAATTCAGTGAGTTATTGTGAAGATGAAAGGATGAAAATGTCAATAATAGAAAAAAAATATATTATTATTATTATTATTATTATTATTATTATTATTAGCACCGCGTCTTACTACCCGTTTGGGTTATACGCACTTACGCTAAT
>CABFVX010011457.1:0-10655 GCA_902151425.1 Timema shepardi | reverse complement strand
TGTACTAGCTAGTATACAGATATCTAGGCGCTAGCTAACACACTGGATTTCAAGTACGAGCTAGTGTCGTGTGATACGGGCTTTATGCTTTATATTTTTAATATAGCATCACTCCTTTGTTAAAATTTTCAATATTACCAAACAAATTTACCCAAATTTAAATTCTGTCTGGTGTGTATAATGCATTTTATTAGCTAGATCTTCTCCTCGCATTTTTATTGGCGGATACAAGGGCTGCTTATGCTCAAGTCCATCTATATAAATATAACTCAAGCATAAAAAATTATGGGTCAAATCAACTTAAAGCGTTGTGTATTATTCATTATTTCTCAATTATGAACATTATTCTTGAAAATAATGTGTTTAACTTATTCTGTTATTTTAAATTCGAACAATCTTAATCTCCATCTAAAGTTAAACACGGTGCTTGTATACAAGACACACGTTTTCTTCAAAAGACTAATGAGGCTCCTTCATTCTCCAGAAGATAACAATACAAGCGTTCAATTTTTATTTTTTTAATTTGTAAGTTATACAATATTTTTTTCTTTTTAAATAATCTAAAGAACTCAGTGGTGTGTTGCTATATGACACTAAAAAGAGCTGGCAACATAGCAATTTAATTAAACGCACCTGTTTGTAGTTATCAGTATTCAGTTGGTAGTTGGTATTTTATACCGCGAAGCTTTGAGTCAACTCTTTTTTGAGATTTTGAGTTTAATCTTAAGTTTTCACCGGATTTTTACATACTAAAATATGCCCACATTAATAGAATTGAGGCCTGAACGGGATTTGTTGAATCCTAACTTCAATGGATATAAACTTTCATTAGATCCTGTTCCAGTTTTTCGACACCTTCTGGACATTGGTAAGCGTTAATGTAATTTAGGTTAACTTTCGTGAATATTATTGCCCGTACAACTTTTAGGGGCCATAAACCCATCGAAGTTATTTAATGGTTTGTTTATTAAATGTAGATCACTATCTTAGCTGAAGCTTCAATCTTGACTATTTGGTCTCGGCTTGCTGACAAATTTCCAAACATAATATGTAGGCCTATGTTACAAAATGAGAGACGGGATGGATCAATACATTTAATGTAAGGTTACCTGTCTCGTTGTCCTGATGGTCCTGGACCTAACTCGTATTATAGGCTACTAAACTGCTGATTACATGGAAATTGAAGTTCATTCTCAGTCGGCTTTTCCTAAATTCACCCCAACTCTCCCCGCACAGATGCTGGTACACTTCCTCTAAATTCAACCTTCATACCTAACCATTAGTGTAACTAGTACATAGGAGTAGGCCTACAACCCAAACGGCTAGTATAATAAGGTGCTAAACAAAAAAAGAAGAAACCTAAGAACCTTAGACTTTCTAGGAAAATTTTTGGTTTGATAGAGCTAAATTAAATGCTTCTTTTTGAGAAAATATGTTTTATGAAAAGAAAACTACCTTTCAGTGTAGCCAATTAATTAAATCTAACATAAAAAGTTGCTTAGTCATTAACATATTTTGATTGGTTGGTTAGATAATTAATAAAAATGTCTCTCAGAATACACACAAGCCAACTTTGCATGCTAAACACTCGCCTCTAAATGAAGGCCTAGGCCTATAAATCCATGCATACAATTTTATTTTAGTTGAATTTTAATAGACTTGGAAATTTAGAAGCAATTAATGCCCATTAATGTTCTGCCACGAACAAACTTTGCTCTTTATAACAGAATTCAGCCACTTGAGTGGTCACATGGTCTTGCTCTAGACCAGTCTGATGATGATGGGGAGATTAAGATTCATATCTTGGTCAGGTGTGCCGACCTCCGTGCAAATATGGGTTATTATTAGATGTAGGTTCTGTCTCAGGCCTGTGTCGGCGAAACTTGGATCTCTCCTTCTTCAGCTCCCGGAAGGTTCTTCTCTCCTTCAAGTCCTCTTTCTCCCAACCGTTACAACGCCGTGTAGGAAATAGTATCTCCAAAGGATGTGTCCGGTCCAGTTTGCTTTGTGCCAAAGAATCCACATCCAAAATGGATCTCTTCTCCCCCATTCTTCTTAGGACTTCTTCGTTATGATATATAAATGTGGGTACATTTCCTATAGGCCTAAATAAACTATAACCACTCGAGTACGGTAACCCGGTAGTAAGACGCGGGGCTAACTAACATATATTTCTTGTACTAATCTTGTAACACTCTCCCACATCCCGTAAACTCAAGCTCAGGCTCGGGCTACATTAAAACTCTCCCACATCCCGCAAACTCAAGCTCAGGTTACATTAAAACTCTCCCACATCCCACAAACTCGAGCTCGGGTTACATTAAAACTCTCCCACATCCCGAAAACTCAAGCTGAGGTCACATTAAAACTCTCCCACATCCCACAAACTCGAGCTCGGGTTACATTAAAACTCTCCCACATCCCACAAACTCGAGCTCGGGTTACATTAAAACTCTCCCACATCCCACAAACTCAAGCTCAGGTTACATTAAAACTCTCCCACATCCCGCAAACTCAAGCTCAGGTTACATTAAAACTCTCCCACATCCCACAAACTCGAGCTCGGGTTACATTAAAACTCTCCCACATCCCACAAACTCAAGGTCAGGTTACATTAAAACTCTCCCACATCCCACAAACTCGAGCTCAGGTTACGTTAAAACTAATTAGCAGAGACATCCATCGGAAGTGAAATATTAAAATAAAGTAATGCTATATTCTAAGGGTAAATAATGTATAAATATATTATTAGGTTCCTTTCCAACCTAGCCTAACCTAACCTAACCTAACCTAACCTTCTGATAACCTTGCAACTGTTACACTAATAAGTTAAAACCTCCTAAGGGATGGATATAAATGATGTCTGTCTCTAGAATGTTTTGTTTGGACCTACGTTCTATTGAGTTTTATTGAGTTGCCTAAAAGTGTGGTTGTTATAATTCTCTCTTTAGATTGCTTATTAAAATACTGTACTCATCATCAGGATGATCAACTTCCAAACTGACACCTGCCTCAACGAAGGGCTCATTGAAAGAGGTCAACAATTTGTTATTGCAGTTTATTTGACGTATTCTCAAATCCTTTTGAAATAAGTTTACCTTTTTTCAAAACTATTCCATGCATGTGAGTAATTTTGGACATGTTTTGACAAAGGTGGCCCAATAAGTGTCACAATTCACTTAGATTACAACTCATACCCTTTTCTTTATTACTTCTCATTATTTTTTTCAAAATCCCCAACTTGAAGCGACCATTTCTCCGAGAAGGGAGGAGAGTGGACAGGTTTTATAGGATATCTTTGTAAAGTACTCAATGTAGACCGGACCCCCTCGAACTTTCATCGTGTATTTTCAATTTGTAAAGAAAGTAGGTAGGGCTGAAAATGGGAAAAATCACAAAGTGAAAACTATAATATAAGACATAAAAATAAGATTATATTTCCTTTTTGTATGTTCCTTGGATTACCCCCCCTCCCTTTTGTATTATTTGTGGTCGTAAGTAAAAGGCAGTGGAGTGGGTGTAACAATGAAGGGAACTATGTTTGTTAACAGAACACGTTATATTCCATGTTACCACTGTATAGATAGGTCCTGGTTACCTCTGTACACACAAACTAGAAAATATTGTCATATATTTACAGACCAGACAATTATTTGTCTAAACTCTTGCAGAGCACTTTCTGCAAGATACAGCGCCCATCTTGGTCCATAGATTAGTTATTGTAATCAATGATTAGACCAAAAGGCCACTAAAACATAGAGAATTAATTAATCAATATAAATAGTTTAATCACTTTTATCCTAATTTTATTGTTATCTTTGTCTACAAATTTCAAATTGTTAAACTTATATTATTCTTTGAAATAACTTATGTCCACTTTAAATTAAAAAATACTATTTAGGATCACTAATTTAATGGTAAAATTAATCATTTTCAAAAACTTGATGTTTTTTAAATTTTAATCTTAAATGTCCATTTATTGCAAAATTTTTACTTTTATCATACATTTATTTTATAATTGATTTAGGGTGACCTGGCGGTCTAGGGGTAAGGTGTCGGACTTCTGTGCTGGCGGCCGGGGTTCAATCCTCGGTCGCAGCAAAGGTTTATCTGATTACCAAACCCTTCCTTCACCTCTGACAAGACATCTTGTGAATGTGGGGAATGCCAGGCCTCCACCGTNACAAGACATCTTGTGAATGTGGGGAATGCCAGGCCTCCACCGTGGTTCGGATTCCACGTTAAACTGTAGGTCCTCCATTTCATCTCACAGTCACCCTACCATTACACATTAGCGTAAGTGCGTATAACCCGAACGGGTAGTAAGACGCGGTGCTAATAGTAATAATTATTATTATATTATTATATCACTATCACTATCATTTTTGTTACTCACTTATCTAAATTTTGAAATGTCTGATACCACGTACAAACTTTTATCAAGTGAAAATAGTGTATTTATAATTATTATGATCAAATAAGTTATATTTCAACATTAACAAAGCTATTGTCATGTTCACACATGGGAGTGCACATTTATCATGTCATTCAGAGCATGTTTTACATATTTTGTTAATATAGTTTTATCTATATGTGACAGGTGTGGACCATGTTCTACCAAGTGATGACCAGTATTCCTTCCTACACGTCAAGGCCTTTGGATTACACAATCACTTAAGTGCGGATCCTTGGTCAACAGAGTACATTTACTTCATCGACAAGAAGTGGAGAATTCAAAGATATATCCATTCTCAAACTGTAAGAACTATTCAAGTTTCCACAATTATTATGAATCAAAATGAGAGATTCAGCGCTTCTCGTCAGATAAAGTGGGAAATGGCCACAACAAATCCTCTGATTTAACAATTAATATCTAACATAGTCCAATATTTGTCTTAATTATTTCATTTGGTGATCAAGAAAGTACATTATTGGCTATTTGTTTAGCAGTTGATATTGAAATTAAAGGTAAGAGCTGGACATTTTAACATTTTAACAAAGTAAAATACATTTTATCAAGGCATAAATTACAAAAAAACAACTGACAAATTTATCACAGTAAATATATTATTTAATGTTTTCAGTTCCATGATCATTGAAAGACAACCTTCAGGTAGATTATCAGGACATTATTAATGTTTAAAAAATAATCTGGGGACACTACCGCCGTTAGTGCATACTCAAATAGAAACATTTCTCAAAATTTGGTACTTCTACAGGATATAATGGGGCAGGCACTTTATAAATACACTATTTTAATAAAACATGAGGTTTTTATACAGATCAGGTGGTCTGGGTTTTACAACAGTCCAGTAATCTACTAGTCTGGACATTGAGGACCAGTATAATATCCCCTGTCCCTACACAGGTCTGACCTAGCAACTGTGAGTGCTATGTTCTATCAGAGTAAAGAAACATCCAGACATTGAGGACCAGTATAATATCCCCTGTCCCTACACAGGTTTGACCACAACGTAGTGAGTGCGATGTCCATCCATCCAGACATGATTGAACCAGGTGTAGGAACTATTAGACTCATTGACCTGAGTCTTATCAAACATTGTGTGAGTGTGAAATTGTTGCAGCCTTCACGAGTGGAGGAGTTGAGGGAAGTGTGGGAGATGCCGAGTCACCACGAACGAAGGCCGGGTCACTACAATCCATCTATGAGCTTCTCTTCTCCCGAGCTGGTGCTGCTGTCCGATGGGGCGGGTACTCTGCACCTGGTGAACACCGGGCCGAGAGACGGAACCGCTCCATGGGAGGTAATCAACCATTATACTAGCTCTAATCCTAGGACACAAGATGAGGAGCTATAATCAGTATTCAAATGTAGATATGATAGGAAAACCCAAAATAAGGAATAACCCCGTATTTACTCAACTTGGGATCTTGTAAAGATAAGAGTTTAGATTGGGGCCTTGGCGACTTGATAAAGTACCTCTCTACTTTGAGAGCTGTGACTCCATGCGGTACAGTAACTGTATCAGGGAGAGAATATTGATATCATCACCAAGTTACTGAACTAATACAGAGAAAAAACTACTCCTAATAATGTGTTGATAAATGAATACATGCACAGCTGGTTGCCTACCTGGAAGCCACTTTGGTTGAGATCACAGAGAGATCTAGCAGTGGTCTACACACACACACACGTCCTCATAAACACATGTGTTGAGGAGTGAAACACTATCCCGTGGTCAGGACATACATTGACACCTCAGTACATGTCATAGTAAGCCTTGTTCAGGACACACATTGACACCTTAGTACTGGTACATGTCATAGTAAGCCTTGTTCAGGTACATACATTGACACCTCAGTACTGGTACATGTCCATAGTAAGCCTTGTTCAGGACATACATTGACACCTCAGTACTGGTACATGTCCATAGTAAGCCTTGTTCAGAACATACATTGACACCTCAGTACTGGTACATGTCATAGTAAGCCTTGTTCAGAACATACATTGACACCTCAGTACTGGTACATGGGAATAGTAAACCTAAGAGTAGCTAAAAATTCTATAAACTGAGTAAATACATTTTGGAATGGATTTTTCATTTAAATGTATCAATTTGTTTATATTGTGAGTTTTATTTATCTTACTTTTTAGAAAAACATCTAAATTTTAAACTATTGGAGTAGATATACCAAACTCTTCCATATTATAAGAAAATGGCCTTCGGGTCCTGCGAAATACTGCCGTTCATTTCAAAGACCACCTGTTTCTTTTTTTCCTGCAAGCTCTAAAATGTATTATTTCATACCATGTTCTCACATCAAGTAGACTGTGAAATACTTTCATTTTTATATCGAGTGTGTCTATTAGTTGGTTTGTTTATAGTTTAGTTATCTTTTAATTCAATCTAAAAAACATTGACCATGATCGTAGAAAAGTGTTTTGCTAACAAAATTAACTGAAGATTTACTAGTAATGATGGGATTATTGAATTGAAATAAGTGAGGAAAGTGATACAGATGGTGTTGTAGACAGCGCCACATGACCATAACGATTCAATCAGGGAACAAGGTGGAATAGAACCGGGACAAGGTGATTGTATTACAAGCTTATCATTCACTAATGAACCAACGTATTAAAGTGGTTTTGTGTCTGTATGGGACATTTTAAACAAATTAATAGATTCACATAAAAGTAAATGCCTGTTCATACGCTCTAAAAGTGTCAGGTTCAACCTGGTGTTGAACGTCACAACTAAGAGTTGGACGCCCCCTGTGGAGGGTAGAGACTGCCACGCCTGAGTAAGGCACTGTGCCTAGTAAAGATGGTTGGCGAGCTTGTTATATTTTATTGCAGTGGTTCATGGTGTTTTGTTTGCTAGCTTACACCCTGTTAATAGAAAACAATACAACCAAAGTTTTGTTTAAAGTTGCAATCACGGTAACGAATCTGAAAGTCCAGTTAAGTCCGGGGTTTCAATAAAGCCAGAAAACATTTGTTTTGAAACGCTGCAAAAAAGCCTATTCTAACACACATTTAGGTCCTGCCACTATTTACAACTATGTATAGTGTGATAGTAAAAGTAAAATTTAATAAGGCTTAATGAGTTTTATATATGGTTGATCAAGTAGTCCAAAAACATTAATACCTAAAGATAACACTTGAAGTTATAGACCATAAAATTATGTTAAATAGCCCCAGGGGTGCAGAATATGTTCAGAGATACAATATTTCCTTTGGACATAACATTTTTATAAAAATTCCCAGAAAACCATAGAACTCAAAATAAAACATTGAATATTTAATAGAGGCTGAAGGGAATAAGGATTATTACCTACTACATAGTTTGGAAAATTCATATTTAAACATATTTTTAATCATAGTTATTGTTGTAGTACCTACCTTATAAACAATGTTTTCTCCCGTCTCCTTGTGAGCATTACATATTGTTATTAACTGTCCATTGATACCAGTAGTCTTACTTTACAGCTTGATAGTAAGAGGCAATGGGGTGTAATTCCAGGAGGCCTTGGTTTAATTGTTGATCTGATCATAGACTCTTTGTTTTTCCGTAGACTCGCCACTAGTGCAAGGTCTACCACTATCAACCACACCAGGGAAAATACTTTCTCTCTTTAAGACTATGAGCTTTTTCTGATCACATAATTTACAATAGTCTCTTGGTCCTTACCCCAAAACTCATTCGCGCGTTCGGACATATTCTGCACCCCTGAATGGCCTTTGTTAAAACTAACACATTAAAATGTAATAATTTATATTAAAAACACATGGATCTTAGAGTATAGCTTGTAAATAACAATTTTTATAAAACGTGATATGGAATGTTGGCTATTTTTGGTTGAACATCATCACAGGTTATTTTAAAATATCGACAAAGCCCTCTAAAGATGCTATAATTTTGTAGAGTTTAACCCTTACAGAGATAAATTAGATTCATATTTGATAATAAATAAGTTTTTAATTTTTGTTTTTGTAATGAGTAGAAATAATAATTATTTAAAGAACTGAATGATATAAATTTACTAATTCTCTTATCTGTAGTCCTTTTCCACTTTGTTTATTGATGTCAATGACACCCGCTACACCATGGCCACTCCCGAGGGCTTACTGATGTACCTGGTCCCCTCTCTTGGACTCGGTCACAGTCTTCAGGGTTCAAACAGTCCTTGGAAGACCTGGGACTTGGTGTGTCCTGTTTACTTCACTCTCCGCTGCTCCTGTTTTGTTTGCTATCTCATCTCCAGCTCAGAGATAGTTGCCCTCACGGGGTTGGATCTCTTCAGACGTAACGGCAAACAGTGTCGACCTCTCTGACAAGTCGATGAAATACAACGTTGTTTTCTTTAATTTCCTATATTTAAAAAGCCCAATTCATGTGCATTTGCCTTTTTTTTTAATTTTTGTAAGTGCCATTAAAACTGTGATTTATAATATTTCTTTTAGGATATTTGAGTACTTAAAGTTGCAGTTTTGCACTGAAATGCCCGCCAATAGCTATTAGTTCATCTCCCAGCCACCTTAGCGCTCGAACTCTTGTTCCAGCCATACTACAACACATACGGAGTCTAGAATGACGGCACTGACCAATAAACCAAGGAGAGTGAAGTGACTACAAAGTTAAACTAATATTTTTATAGTCCTCCATGTTAATTAAATTTAGTGGGAAGTTGTTGTTCTCCATCTATTTAAAATTTGACACGGTCTATAATTGTTTTTATTGATGTGTTTTAGGTTCAGGCAGTATGAAAAATAACATTTTAGTTCTTAAGAAAGTCGTTACAAAGTCCTTTATTTATGTTTGATATGTCTGTAAGAGCCCCGGGTCTGAAGTATGTTTCCTATGTCTGTAAGAGACCCAGGTCTGATGTATGTTTCCTATGTCTGTAAGATGCCCCGGGTCTGATGTATGTTTCCTATGTCTGTAAGAGCCCCGGGTCTGATGTATGTTTCCTATGTCTGTAAGAACCCCGGGTGTGATGTTCAGGTGCTGCTCAGCGAGGAGGTTTGCGGCAAAGAGACTCCCTTCACGATCCTCCACTCCAGGACAGTTGGCCATGACGAGGTTCACTGCTTACTGCTTCACATTGTTGACAAGAGTGGGGCGGGGGACTCCAAGGAGACAGCTCCGGTGTTCCTCAACACGCTGGAGTGGGTGACCCTGGTTCAAGGTACCCTCGTATTTACACTGGTGGAGTAGGAAGGAGGAAAGTTGTGTGGAACCCATTTAGGATAAACAACCCAGACATCTTGTCCACTCGTATAAATGTGTATTCAACTAGAACTGTTATAATTACAATAGTTTTAATATTCCTCTAGAGCAGAGAATGGGTAGGTTAGTGAATTATTAGAGTCCTATAATGATTTAACACCTAGAATTCTTCAAGATTTATTATTTTTATTATTTGAGGTATTCAATGTACACTTTATAAATATCTTAAATCTAAAACAGACGCATCATCAAAACGTTATTTCATCACTTTAAAAGGAAAAACCCACATTTCCCCAATGATATATATCTTTGTTTGGTAATGCTGGTAATCGAACTTGGGACCCTTGGACACACTATCGACTGAGCTAAGGTGTCCGTTAAAAGGAATTTAAAATGATGGCCATCTCCTGTTGGAGGAGTCACTGTAGCCCCACCCACAAAATAATCTAAATCTAGGAGGAGCCAAAGGAAGTCAGTGAAGATTAAACAGGGTTTCTTGCTATTACATGAATTACTTATAAAAATAATAAGAAAAACAAACATTTTCCCTATAGAAGTTTGGTTTTTGGTATTGTGTGTTACGTATCAGAGAAAATGTATTTTAAACAGTCAACACAATTCTATTAGCACCATCGAGTCAGGAAGATAACTAGACCTCCTTATCTCATTGACCAAGCCACGGAACACTTCTTTCAATCAAGGAAGACCTCTAGACCTCCTTATCTCATTGACCAAGCCACAAACACTTTTTTCAATCAAGGAAGACCTCTAGACCTCCTTATCTCATTGACCAAGCCACGGAGACACGGAACACTTCTTTCAATCAAGGAAGACCTCTAGACCTCCTTTTCTCATTGACCAAGCCACGGAGACCCGGAACACTTCTTTCAGTCAAGGAAGACCTCTAGACCTCCTTATCTCATTGACCAAGCCACGGAACACTTCTTTCAATCAAGGAAGACC